>CAUZXS010001262.1:2500-29921 GCA_963585895.1 Sepioteuthis lessoniana | reverse complement strand
ACTAAAGCTCAGATAGACTACGTCCTTATAAACAAGAAATGGAAAAATAGTGCAATGAATTGCGAGGCATACTCCTCTTTCGAGGGTGTGTCCACAGATCACCGAATAGTCACGGTGAAAATACGGTTAAGACTACGAAAAAACCCCAAACGAACAGCGACCACCAAACACTATGACTGGGCCCTTTTGAACAACAGAGATATAAAAGATAAATATGTATTAGAATTAAGAAACAGATTCGAAACACTACAAGAAAAGACGGAAAAAAGTACACCAAACGATGAATATGAAAATTTCCTCAGTGTGCACCTCGAGGCAGCAGCGAAATGCATTCCAACAAAACTCAAAACTAAATATAGAGTCCCATGGGAAACTTTAGCGATGAGAGAAAAATGTGCACTAGTGAAAACAGCCTCCAAAAACTATCGAAAAAACCCAACAAACACAAATGCCTTAAAACTAAAAACGGCACAATATCAATTAGCAGGCATATATATAAAGGAACAGACAGAATACATTCAAAATCAGATAGATAAGATTATAGACTCGGTGGATGTTAGACAATCTAGGATAGCCTGGCAAACAATAAACGAAGTGAGTAGAAGAAAAAACACAGCCAAAGCAAACTGAAAGCAGCAAACTAACAAGAAAGAATAAAACTGTGGAAACAGCACTTGGAAAACCTACTAGGAAACCCACCGAAAATAACACATGAACCAATCACCAGAATAATTAGTAAACAATTAGACATTAAACTAGGACTGTTCACACAAGAAGAACTCGACTTGGTTCTCAGAAAAATTAAAAATAGGAAAGCTGCAGGGCTGGACAAGATTCCCCCAGAAGTATGGAAGACCGGACAATTCGACGATATACTGCTTCGACATTGCAACGCAGTATACAATCAAAATCCGATAGCTAGATGGATGAAGGGTTCCATACTTCCCATCCCTAAAAAGGGGGACCTCGGATTAGCCAAAAACTACCGAGGCATAACACCTACATCCATAGCAGCCAAAATCTACAATGCCCTACTACGAAACTGCATAGAACCCAAAATCAACAACATATTTAGGAAAAACCAAATGGCTTCCGAAGAAATAGATCCACGACCTCACAAATATTAACCATCCGTAGAATCCTTGAAGGTGTACGGGGAAAAAACCTACCAAGGCCTTCGATTCCATTCACAGAGGAAAGATGGAACAAATCCTACTAGCGTACGGCATACCTAAAGAAACCGTAGCAGCAATAACAATTCTCTATAGAAACACCAAAGTAAAAGTACCATCACCAGATGGAGACACAGAATACTTCGACATTGTAGCAGGAGTTCTACAAGGGGACACGCTGGCTCCGTACCTCTTTATCATTTGTCTAGACTACGTACTTAGAACATCGATTGACAAAATCAGAGAGAATGGCTTTGAGCTGACAAAGAAAAGAAGCAGAAGGTACCTTGCAAAAACAATTACCGACGCCGACTACGCCGATGACATAGCGATACTGGCAAATACACCCGACCAAGCCGAAATGCTACTGCATAGTTTGGAACGAGCAGCCACAGGCATAGGCCTCTATGTCAATGCACACAAAACGGAATATATGTGCTATAATCAAATGGGGGACATCTCCACTCTTGAAGGAACCCCTCTTAAACTAGTAGACAAATTCACTTACCTAGGAAGCAGCGTCGAATCAACCGAAAAGGACATCGAAACGAGGTTAACGAAAGCATGGACAGCTATCAATAGGCTATCGATTATATGGAAATCAGACCTAACCGATAAAATGAAACACAGTTTCTTCCAGGCAGCGGTCACATCGATACTGCTATATGGATGCACTACATGGACGCTAACAAAACGGCTGGAGAAGAAGCTAGACAGCAATTACACAAGAATGCTGCGTGCAATCTTGAACAAGTCCTGGCGGCAACACCCCACAAGACACCAACTGTACGCCCACCTGCCCCCTATTACAAAAATATTCAAGTCAGACGAACCAGACATGCAGGACACTGCTGGAGAAGCAGGGACGAACTCATAAGAGATGTACTCTTATGGACCCCCACACATGGCCTTGCAAAAGCAGGACGACCAGCACGAACATACATTCAGCAGCTATGTGAGGATACGGGATGTTGTCCTGAAGACCTGCCTAGGGCGATGAACGATAGGGAGGAGTGGCGAGAGAGGGTCAGGAATATCCGTGCTACCAGCGCGATATGATGATGATGATATATATAATATATATATATTATATATATAATATATATATATATATATATATATATATATATATATATATATATAATATATATATATCATATATATATATAATATAATATATATATATCTATATATATATATAAGCATATTTGAATAGGAAGTTCATGTTTATTTGCTGCCTTCATAACGAGCAAGTTCATTTGGTTCTAGTTATAAATTCTATTGCATTATTTATTTCATCCTTTTTAGGTTTAATTTCTACTTCAGGCAAAAGAATTTGATTCTTACAATTTTCAGATGGCTTTGAATTCTTCTAAAATATCAGAATTATCTATGATTTTGAGAAAATTCATTAACATCTTTATTAAAAAATCTTTTTTCTTTTGATATTGTCAACATAATCAATTCTGATCCATATAGAAGAAGAATCTATGTGTCAAATACATCTGTTTAAAAATTAATCATATTCAAAAGGACCATGAGCTAAAAAAAAAAATAAAGAAATAACTACACAAAAAATGGAAACATGAACATACAATGAATGCAATTCCCTAACTTTTAAGCATATAATAACCCTTAACAGGTTGGCATACTTTTGAAATCAATCTATCAGATTTTCCTGCAATATGAAACAAAAATTAAGAATGATAGCCATTGTTTTGTTTTTTTAAAAATTCCACTGGAAAAAGGAACCCTTTCTTTCTATAAGGACAGTATATCTGAAAAAGGCTGTAGAATGGATTGGCCAAAACATTATGTTGACAATATAAAAAAAAACCCAAATAGAATCAGTTAATTATTTAATATCTTTAAATCAATTTAAATTTTCCAGTATTAGCCATTTTTTTAAAAATAAAGACTTCACTATTTGTAAATAAAATGCTTATTCCAAACTCAACATTAAAGATTTTTAAGAAATCAACTTTTTTTTTTTATTGTTATAAGACATTTTCTACTGCTATGCATTTTTTGGCATCTCAAATCCTTATTCTGTCAGGCAAGCATTGTTTTCATGTGCATTCCACAATGTTCTTTTAAATTTTTTTCTTTGAAAGAAGACTAGCACTTTCTATGACTGCTGTCAAAAGAGAATTGCCACCATGATTATTTCTCATTTTTTTTTTTTTTTGACATCAAGCGATTTTCTTTGATAGCAATTATAGAAATGTTTTATGAACAAACATTAATTTTTCACAAGAAGGAAATGTCAACCTGTACCGAGTTGTTTTTGAGAACCTGAAGAAAAATGTAGGTGTGTATATAATTGTAAAAGTAACATCTATTAATGTTATCTTTGAGCTTTATTTAAATAAGCTTTGAAACTTAAGTTCCCCCCTACATTTACATTTTTTTCTGTAATGTAGAAATACTTTTACACTTTCATTTTGACAATCTGTTGCTGATTAGTATTCTTTCTGTAAAGATAAGCTCAAATTTACAGTTTATTTCTTTACAATAATTATATAATTTAAAATGGACCCCCCCCACACACACATACTTTTAACTTGTACATATTGGCTAATAATTATTTTATTATTTGTCTCATTGTCACAAAAATGTTTCACTCAGACTTATGTGTATATAAGTAAAAAGTAAAGTCGGTGACCATAGTCAAAGGTGATCCAAAGGTTCCCTTTCCATTAGGCACTACTTCTTTCCATGGATTGTTCAACTTTACCCTTGATCCATACCTTATAATGCTGAGTTTTAAACTAGGCTGCAACATTTTTTTGAGTCTTTGGTATCACTTGACCTGGAATTGAACCCCACTCTCTGTTCACTTACTAAATAAATTACAAAATAAATTCTTATGACTTGATACAAGGTCTCATTTCTGGAGCACTTAATAGGTTTTGATTTATTGTTAGTGTTATATAGATTTGCGTTTATTATGACCATGATTAATACTGCTAAGGTTATAGTCAATTTGATTACTTAGTTAAAGGAATTACTTTGTATTTAAAATTAGTGACTTTCTTGTAGGATAAATGAAATGAACCCATATCTTACACATCTAGTATATCTTTTTTTAAAGTTACAAGCAGATACTCAGATGTATCATATCTTTGATTTTCAGTTCTGTTTTGATTAATTTCATGTAAGGAATATTTGAATCATCTGATTCTTATATCACATTTTATGATAATCAGTTGAATGCAATTGAAAGTATCTCAAAGGTTTCCTTTTTTCAAAATTTTATAATTTTTAGATTTTATTCTTTTAATTTTGGCCAATTTTATTTAGATACTTACTCTTTGTGGGTTTGTGAATTTTTAGGATAGGTCTTTTGGGTATCATACCTAAAAGATACATGCCTGTCATTTGACAAGTATAGTTTAATTTTTTTGTTCTCAATCATGTCTTATGTTGTATCTCTTATATTTATGTGCAAACTATTTTTCTGATTTTGATAGTGTCATATCTCTTACTGCATTTTTCATACTTTAGCTATACTTTAGAGTCTACTAACTGGTTGATATACAGAATTATTTTTTGTTGTTGTTTTTTTCCCTTCTTTTTCAATGTTATTTTCCTTCTTTAGAAACAATAAGAAATTCTTTATGAAAGTTATAAAAATAGAATGTAAGTATTATTTCTAGAAAAATGGATTCTCATTGGTAATATAATATAAAGAATCTGGATGGTAAACAAAGAAATTGAGTTTCTCAAATGAATCAGTAGAGATGCACTTGGCTGTAGGAGTTTTTATAAGTGCAAAATTAAATAAAGTGAATATGATATTAACCCTTTTGTTGGCAGAACAACATTTTTGTTATTTTTTTAATAGTTCAATGTAACATATTTTCCTATTGGCTGCCCATTGACCAATTCAATGTTAATGCATAGAAAATAATTTGTCCACTCTATAAGGCTTAAAGAATTATCTGCCTGAAAAAGTGAAAAAACAAAACAAAAAAATTTTCTGCACCAAAGTTTTTACTTAATTCATTCTACCCACAAGAGACTTTAAAGTACGAATTATTCAAATGTATGGATTTTAATTGTAACAGATATGGTAATTAAAATCTAAAGATTCCTATCCCAATTTATTTCCTTTGCTTATAAAGTGATAAATTATATCAGTAGGGTCAGCTCATATTGGCCATAAATACTTTTTATTAACAGTTGACCTCTCAGATCAAATGACTAGTCTGTTTACTATGTGAGCCATGCCAAATATCTTTTGGAAATAAAAGATGATGTAACAACAAAACTAGTTTCCTTACTGTTGCTTTTTTTATCACAAGTCACTTGATAGAAATATAGAATATTCCACATATAAGTCTTTCATTTTGGTAGGCTTTCCTAGACAAGTATGATATTTTGTACTGGGCAGATAAAAGCTAACTTATTTACTATTTGATTTAATAGAAAGCTTCTCCAACAAGCTCTGTTAATGCAGCTGTCCTTGGAATACTTTGTGTACACTGTTTGTTGCTTTTTGTTTTTGAAACACACAACAGTAATTGTCCTTGTGTGTTTTGTCTTGAATGTTGCTTTGGCTTTCTTCAGACATGCAGCTGAAAGCATAAACTAATTAAGATTTTTTAATTAGTTACTGTTTAACATTTTATTTCTTCTATTGCATCTCTATATTCTTTTTCAAAGGTTTCAACTATTTTTTAAAAAGTTTTTTAAAATCCTTTTCTGTTTGTACTTTGATTGGCAAAGTTAAATATACAATGGAGATTGTGTTTTAACATCTTTTTGAGACAAACAATCAATCACAAAATAATTAAAACTAAAAGATTTTCATCAGAAATTAATTCTGATCACTTGTAACTTTTCCTTTTATTTATTTAATGTTTTCTTTTTGCTTTATCTCTTCTTTCTTTCTTTCTATTTATTTATTTATTTATTTATTCATTTATCCTCCTCTCTTTCCCCTTTTTTGTTTCTTTCCTTTCACTTTTTCACCTTTACCGTTCTCTTTCTTTCCTTCTAATTTCTTTAAGTAGAAAATAATGTGAGGATGTTTTTCTACATTAAATTGTCAAAAATAAGTGCAATGATCAACATTTCCAAGAAAGTTCTTTTGAAAGATGTATGCTTTAATATTTGTACAAATTACAGACCTTATCATCCCAGAATCCTATACTAACCCACTCAGGTCATGCCACCCCCATTTTAAGTGCTTTCATTTACTGCAGTTCACAAATCATCTGTTACACGAATACATTAGAATTTTTAATAATCATTTCCAGCAATCAATCATATTTGTGCTGAGGCATTTCAAAGTATTCCACCAGAATGAAATCTTATTTCTCTTTGTTACAGTGTAATAACTCAGGTTCTAAACAAATGACAACATTTTTTATTCTTTTTTTAGAGAGATAAGACAAGAAAAAAAAAGTCTTTCTTGAATCAAGATCTGCCATTTTGAATATCACTACACCAACCTCTGGTGATTACCTTCTTAGATCATTTTCCGGCTCTGTGTTATAGCAAACAGCACAGCACTTTTTCAACTCTCATTTCTTTCCTTGGATTCTATTTCCTCCTCTTACTTCCTTCCTCAATGTTCAGTGCTTGATAAAATTTTTCTCAAGTATCTCTATACATTTGTATAACTTTTTTTTTTTTTTGTAACTTAAATTTTTGTATTTTTAATAAGTGATGGTAAATGAAATATATAAAGAAACAGCAAATTAATTTTCTACCACCCCTGACCAAAACTAGTTTCATTATCCAACATCAAGCAATCCAAATTAAAAAGATGGATATCAATTCCAATGTAATTTCTTTTCTTTTTATATAGATCTGTATGGCATAAAATCTTTTTTTGGTTAATTTGTATATTTCATCGCTGATTAGAAAAAGCCTTTCAATATCAAGTCATTTTCTGTTCCTTTCCTAATAAATATTCATAAATATATCAAGATAAGAATCTGTTTACAAGTTTTATTTTTTTTTAACTTTTCGTTTTATGTGAACATGATTTGACTATAGATACAGAGCCTCAAGTTTTATTGTTTATTATCTTTGATTCTACAGTTGAACTAATATACTTAGCAAATACTAATATATTTAAGCAAGGATGAAATATTCTTGGCCAAACAAAAAAAAGAAATCATCTTTCTTTTTCTTTTTAGATGTTATTGTTTTTTTAAATTTAATTTAATTTTTTCAAGGGTTAAAGAAACTTGAGAAACAATATATCAAGAATGTTGAACTGTTTAATGAGTGGATGGAATAGCATGTATAGTCCTGGTTATAATTATTGGCAATCATGAAATTTCAGTACATAATATAGAATATCTCCTAAAAAAATGTGTCTAGTGAAATAGCTTTGGTCTATTGAGAACCCATAGTTGATAAAGAAAAGATAATGATAAAACAAGTTTATATATGTTTGGTTGTTTTTTGTTTATTTTTGAAGATATAACAAAAATAAAGATAAGAGTGCCAATAATGGTAACCAGAATTGTATGACTCTAGGCTAGGCTGAGAATTTTTCTGCAAATTCTTATAAGCAGTAATACTAATAGTAGTAGTGATATTATAAGGTAATTCTTATAATGATTTTAAATAAGTACTGAAAACTTAAACTTTAATGAGAAAGGTATCAATTAATGAAACAAATTTCTTTATTTAGTCATGGGGCTCATTTTTTGAAAAATGTGAATGACAAAGCTGTTATTAACAGGATATAAGATGACATATAAAATAGCAGCAATATGGGAAAGAAAAACATGATTTTCAACCTTTTTTTCTCTGTTAAAAAAAAACATTCAATATTAAATGGCTCTTAAAATGTGTTCCTGGATTTGAATCTCAAGTGCAAGAAATTGATAAATTCATGATAATTTATTTTTCAATTCCATAATGCACAGTTCTTTACTAATATTTATCTCCTGTATCCACTGAAAAAAGCTTTTTATTTCTCAAGTGGTTTTATTTTTATTTTAAAATAGAGAATTATATAAGATGTAAAAATGAATTGCAGAAAAATTGAGATTTGAACCTTTGATGATTGTCTTATTTTCTATTGTACTTATTGATCTCTGTCTTTAGATCACATATCTGTAATGTCTGACAATCACACTCACAGAGTCTATTACATTTATTTTGTATGAACAATTAAAACTCCTTCAACTTTCTATTTTAAGCTCATTTCATACTATTTAATCCAGATTAAAAGTTTGGTAAGGTTAACTTGAAGCCAAAGTTTTGATAAATAGGCCAAAGCTTTTCTTGTTCTCTAATAATACCTGCATTGGAAAAATAAGGTCTGAAAAGTTTAACTTCTGGTTACCCTTACTGTGCTTTTAATTTGGATGAATTTGTAAGTTTTGCAAATCCTTGTAAATCCTTTTCTAAACAATAATTCTACATGCAAATAACTTTTAAATTAGTTTAATGCAATTTCAGATCTCTTCAATTTCTATTTCAATGGAGCATTAAAATAAACTATTTTAAAAGTTTTTTCTCTTTTTATTAAAAAATAGCCTTCTGTCTCCTTTATGCCATTTGCTAATTTTTGATACCTCTCTTGTCTTTTAATTTTTGTGGTGAGTAGGAGTACAAGTATATGTTCAGCTCTTGTCACATCGTTCAGAAAGTTTGATTTAAATTTATGATCTCTTCATTGATGTTAGCTGAGTCAAATTGAACATTTAAGAACATTTTGATGAGATTATATTGTTAATGGCAACTATTTACTGTGTAAGTCTCCCACCCAATTCTCATTCACTTTCCATGGTGCTGCTGAGAATATAAACTGATGTTCCTTCATGCATGTATCACTAGATTTGTTTGTGGTCTCATGCTCAGCTCATGCAATCAGCGTTCTATGTTGCCCTCAGATAAAGTAGAAGTTTGCTTGATCTCATACTACAATGGATGGCTTTCTATCTAAAATGGACGAAAGATCACCGGATAAACTTAACAATTCTTCTTCATCATAATCACCCTACTTATTTCATAGTTTAAAATAAATTGATCAGCTTTGTCAATCTAATCTTGTGTCAGACATCTGTCCTGAACCTCCAACAAGCACCAATGCCTCATTGCATCAATTCTTTTTCTTTTCTGTATACATACTCTTGAAATACTTTTGCCTGTTAACTTCACTTTGTACTGCATATGTCTTTCCAACTGATAGAAGATCTTAAATGATGGCCTCCTAAGTATCCGAGGAAAGAAAACTGAAACACTAGAAATGGTTCATTGAATCAGGTTTAATAGACTGTGTAGTTTTAACAAATTGTTATCATCCCAATTCTTACATATCTGTGCTTTTGAAACCTTACTGTCAACTTTGCATTCTTGTTGAATTTTGTTTCTCCTCTTCTTATTGTACTTAATGACATGGAAATCTTATTTAGCAATTTATTATTCAAGTTGTTAAACTGGATAACCAAAATCAAGATCTTATCATCTAATGAGCATGTGTATTATGTATACTGATAATGTTTTTATCAATTGGGTATTGTAGATTGGGTATTTTAAAGATGTTGGTGATGTAATGGTCATTAATGTGGAAAATAGAATTAGTAAACCAACTTCAAATTATGGAAAAGGGTGTTTGCTTTCATTTTGTTCTAATACTTTTAGAAAAAAATATAGCAAAGCAGATTGTGCTCTCTAGCCTTGGTGGTAGGCAACCAATTGAGGAAAAAGCCAACTTTAAATTCAAAACTATTGAGAAGGTAGTGGTAAACCATTTCACTGTTTCTCTCGAGAACAGTCAATAATGTACAGTTGACTGATAAAAGAAGCTGTGAAGAGCCATATTCATTCAATTCCTGAAAAGCACATGGCATTTTTTATTCCATTCTATTGTAAATTTTACTTATGAAATAATCTCAAATAAATCTTGCTATATTTTGCTTTTAAATATGTCTCATCATGTCAGTAAGTTTCAGATTGAAAAAAAGAAAGTGAAATCTATATCATGGTAAAATATATTCAAAATAGAAGTAATGTCAGAAAACAGTTAAAATAAATTCCAGTTTTCTTATTTCATATATAATTGACTGTATATCATCCTTTCTCATTGGTATTAATCTTTAAATTGGTTGTGCCTTGAAGCTCTCCTCAGCTCTAAACCTTTCTTAATTTCAGGAAGCTTGAGGCAAATCAATTACAAATATTTTCTTTTGATATCTTCAGTACTATGATAATTTCAATTATCATTCAGTTATTTGGATTTTAAACTGTTGTTCACTTTTTATCTTTTCAAGAATCATTTTACTGAGAACATTTCCTTTTTATTATTATTATTATTATTATTATTATTATTATTATTATTATGACGACTGTTGTCCTACAGGTTCAAGTTTTTTTTTTTGGGGGGGGGAGAAGTTTCAGCCTAACCAAGAAGGGAATTTCTATTTTCCTTTTTTTTTCTTCTTTTTTTTTTGAAAGGGTTAAAGAAATTTGAGCAATGATATGCCAAGTCTATTGAATATGTGGAATAGTGTTTTGTTTTCTGATTTTAAGTTATTCCTTCTTTGGTTGGTTTGATAACTTTTCCTTACTCCTTTGTATATAAGAAATTTAATGAAGATTTTCCTAAGCAAAATAATCCTTAATTAGTTGAATATCCAAACTTTGATTTTATTTGTTATCTAAGTTTTTGTGTTACTTTGATTGAAAGCATTGTTATATTATTCTGTTACCTGCTGTAATCTCTAAAGTTGGTTTTGTATTTATAAATTTAATGTGTAAAATTGTCATGTTAAAATAACTGCTGTTTATGTCAGTAAGTAGTTTCTTTTGAGACTAGTTATCATTTGTATAGAGCAACAAGTCAAATCTTTTCCAAATTAGCAGTTCTTATGTACCATAGCCTGATACGGATATGGCTACGTGAAACGTACATAGAATGTTCATAACATATATACATAGAACATAGGAATCTCGAAACACAACACTTATGACTTATTAGTTCAGGTACAAAACTTTTTATTACCTTTGAGTTTAAAGGTTCTTCGACATAAGGAAAGAAATACACATTCTTTCTATTCTGGCTTTTTCATCTGTCCCCCATCTCGTGTGGCGCCCGTAGCGCACAAATTCGTCTGGCCTCTGCGAGCCCCGAAAGCCGACCCTTCTCGTCCGGTGTCTAGTTCTCAACTCAACTAACTGACTTTTTCAAAATCCCTAAAATCCTCCACGCGCTTCCGGTGCATGACGTCATTCGCACTATCTAGCCCCATTTCCCATCTGGTCTATTGTGACATCTCTGAGTGATACATCCGCTTCGTGCGTGTGTGAACACCTGCGTTAATGTTGCACCTAAGTAACCCATGTACTGAGCCGAAAGGTTCTCAGCCCAACTAAACCCAAAGGCATAAAACGAAATCCCTTGGCCATTATATTACACTTATTTAATAATAAACCTCAAATTTTCCCCAGCTTAGCAGTTCTTACTTAATAAGGATAATTAATTCATAAATTCAAATTTAAAATCTTTGAGTTATTTCCAGTCTGGTTATTTGGGTGTTTATAAATAAGCAATTAGGACTACTTGAAAAGGTCCCTTAGTACCTGTCACATCGACCATTGCTGATGATCCATCCTAGCTGAGAACTGTGATACCCAGTATTTCACCACTAACCATGTTGTCCCGTCACCTTCAAGGACAAAAGGAAGAACTACAACACTAAGTCATCAAACCCTTACCAGACCTTCAGCTACCAGCCGACAGTCATTGCAACTGTGTCTGCCTGTTTTGCATTGGTCTTATCAGCTAAGAAAATGCCAGCAGTCAATGAGAACCACCCCCTTCTTAATCTATGTTTATGAAGCCACACCATGATGATGAAATAAGCGATTGTTTTGTTGACAGGTTTTATAATTAAAGTTCTTAGTTATTCAAATAAAGTCATTTTCAACTTTGAAACAGATAATGATCTTGACTTTTTAGATCATAGCTTGGGTTTTATGAAAGGAAGTAAACAACTATTTTTTTATCAATATATTTTGAAAATATAACAAATCTAAAATTTTCTTTATATTCATCAGCTATAAATAAAAATAAAAATATTAAGGTTATTGACAACTCGAGTTATCTATTATATAGGATTACTTCCCACTTAACTCTTTACTGTCTGAATTTGTATTTTTCATTAAAAAAAAAAATGATGACTGAAGAAAAGGATCTGATTTGAACCTAATAAATGAACATATGATGTCTTTTTGTCGTTATGCGACATATCTGGAATTGTAACAAAATATATCAAATTGGTCTACTCAGTCTAAAGAAGGGATATAATTAGCTATTGCAAATACACAACAAATGGCCCGAGAAGGTTAAACTCTACTTGAACTAAAAAATATTCGGAAAATTGTTGGTTGCCCTGCTTGTAAATCAATAGAGAACTTGTTAACATAGAAACAATTCTCTCTCTCTCTCTCTTTCTCTCTCTCTCTCTCTCTCTCTCTCTCTCTATATATATATATATATATATATATATATCATCAAGTTGGCTAACAGCACAGAGTTTCCTGGCTCTCTCTCATCATCCATCACTCCTGGGAGATCTTCTAGGCTGTATCCCATGTCCATACAGAGCTGATATATATAAGTCTTTGGTGTTTGGCCAACACTGACACATTCATGTTTTGGAGTCCATAAGAGAACATCACTTACAAGTTCATCCTTGTTTGTCCAGCATTGCCTAGCATGCCTTGTTCATCTTACTTAGATGGTTTGTAAGATGGGAAGTAGGTGGACGTACAGTTACTGTTTTGTGGGTTGTTACTTCCAGGATTCTTGGGTAGTTTCCATCTAGCTTTTCCTCTGTATTTTGTTAGCATTTATGTGATGCATCCATATAATAGTATGGACTCAGCTACAGCTTGTGAGAAATCTAGTTTTAGTTTTTCAGATAAATCAGATTTTCATATGATCAAAACCTGTCAATAACATCCCATGCCTTCACTAGGTGTATGTTGAAATCACTTTTGGTAGATAAGATGTTGCTTACCACTTAGAGTGGAAACAGCTAGAGGTTGATATCTCATGCTGCTTGCTTTAAGCTATGCAGTAGGGATTCTGTTTGGGCTGATGTATTTGTGAGAAGCACTAAATTATCTGTGTAATCTGCATCTGTAATAGTTTATGTGGGATATTGTCTGATTATTGCTTTTTTAACCATTTTCTTTAATTAGATCTATTGATTTTTGAAGTACATGGTCTAGGCAGCATATAAACAAATATGGTACTAAGCTAACTTCTTGCAAGACTCCATTGATCATGTTGAAGAAATTGATGTCTCCATCAGGTAAGCAAACCATTGCAGTAACAGTTTCTTTGGGGAGAACATCTGCAAGTAGTATTTGCTCCATTTTCCTTCTATGTATGGAATTGAATGCTTTAGAGAAATCTATGAACAGTAGTGTTGTCTCAAGATTCTTTGCCCATACCCCTTCAATGATTTGACAGATTGTCAGAATCTGTGAGGTTGTGAATTGTTTTCTTTGAAAGGTGTTCAGATTTTTCCTAAGGATTTTCTTGATTTCAGGTCAGATACTATTGAGAAGCTGGATATTATAAACCTTAGCAGCTATAGCAGTAAGAGTTATATCTCTGTAGGTCTTAGTGATTCCAAGGTCACCTTCATTAGGGAAGGGGAGGATGCAGCCTTTCATCCATTTCTCTAATGTGTTTTCTTTATAGACAGTGTTGTATAATTCAAGAAGTATATTGTCAAATTTCCTTGTGTTCCATACTTGAGGAAGTATTTCGTTGAGGCCAGCAGCTTTTCTGTTTTTAATTCATTTCTATTCTGCATCAAGTTCCTCCTCCATAAACTGTTCTCATTTGATGTCTAGTTGACCAGTAATTTTAGAGGGTTTCTGAACATTTCTTGAAATGTTCTTTCTACTTTTGAAGACTTTCTTCTTGGCTAGCAGCTTTTATTTTTGCTCTCAAAGTACTCTTCCTTCCATTCACTTCATTTACTGTTATTCATGCTAATCATGATTGTCTATCTTTTACTAGATTTCTGATTTTATTGATTTGACCTGATCTATCTTCTACTGAATTTCTGATTTTATCAATTTGGCCTTGAATACTTTTTATTGTATTTTTCATAATTATTGGTATGTATTTATTCAAACCTTCCACCATAGACAGGAATTAACATAGTCAATTTTTAATCAAAATATGGCTGTTTTGAATTCAGATATTTTTCCCCCTAGATAAGTTGCTCTACCAAGCCCAAAGACTCCAGTCTACCCTACTATTTACCCATAACAGAGGGACAAGAGAAGGATTTATACCTCCCCTAAGGGCATTAGCACAACGTTAAGTCTAACTAATCATCTCTACTTTTTTCACTGATTTTGTTTAATTTATACCTTTATATCTTGATCTAATGAGTAGAGTGTTCACCAATGGCCCAGGAGACTGGGGTTCAATCCCAGGTTGAGTAATATCAAAGACTCAAAAAATAGTACTTGATGCTGCCTTCCTTAACACTCAGCATTATAAGGTAAGGATCATGGGTAAAGTGGAATAGAGTAGCACCCTCCCTTACACCTTGGTGTAGTAGCTATTGAAAAAGAAGCCTTCAGGTCACCCTCAACTAATATCTTGAACCAATTTTCTTATACATTAATAAAACTGAATCTACTATTATACTAATATTTATTTGAAACAGCTTAGTCTTCATTGAATCTAATTGATTATTATGTTTTGTATTAAGGCAGAATGACAGAACCATAACTTCTTGCTCATCTCAATATTGTGAATAAATATGTAGCTTGACAAATTATAATTCTCCAAATGTCTCTCTGTACCCCTAAAGCTTCACCATTTTTGGTCAGGTTTTAACCAAACTTCTATGAATAATTAAGGTAATCTCAGAAAAGGTTTTAAACCATATTCAGCTAAGATTAGTTAATTTTTTACTCTCCAAAATGAAACTGCTTTCTATGCCAATAAAATATTAATCCCCAAAATTAAAGCCATTATTTGTAATTAGATGCCTGACATTTAAAGAGAACTGACGTCATTTTCAAATCTCTAAGCAATAATCTCTTTCACAAATATAATAGGAAAGTGATGATTTAACTATTTAATTGATTTATTTGAATATATTATATTCATTGTTTATTTTTCTATTATATTAATTGGTATAAAGTTCATAAATTAGAATTTTTATCAAATTTAATTACATTTCAGTTACCCAATTAATTCATTTATTTTTATCATATTTTAATTTAAAAAAATGATCTATGTCTATTTTCATGATATTCTCTTTAAATCTATATAACAATGGATGTACTTTAACTTTTTAATAATTTAAAATGATTAGAAGAAATAAAATATTGTTACATTTATTTTGAAGTTAGGGATTCTAAAACCATGAAATTGAGCTCCAAGTTGTAGAGAAAAAGAAAAAGCAGATTTACTTCTTTTTTTTTTTTGTTCTTTTTAAGCTTTCATAATTAAACAAAAAATACCCTCGATTGTAAATTGAACATCCAGTCCTAAAGATGGACACAAAGTTAGAGTTCAGTTAGCATTATGCATATATGATAGATTGAGCCTCCACTTTAGAGCCTTTTCACTGGCTTCAACTCTTAAACTTAACTTTTCTCAAAAATGAAAAATTTCACAAAGAAATGATTATTTCCATATAGAGCAGATAAAACATTTTTCATACAAAAATAGACACCTTACTAGCTTTATGAATACAGACTTTTGGAATATTTTTTATCAAACTAGGAGAACAAATACATCACAAGCAATGTTGTCTATCCAGGGGCTCTTTCATAATAAAAAATACTTGTGATATTAAATTTTGAAAGTGAGTTACATGTCAGGCACAAATAAATAAAATATTTTAATATATATGCTTTATGAACAACAGTGAACATCTTAAAACTAGTATATAATATGGGTAAGTACTGCTATTTTTTCTAATAGATAATGCTTTGCACAGATTAGGCTAAATTCATATTGGTGCAGGCAGGTGTTACTGTCATATTAGATTGTTTTTCTGCTTTTGTGATTTTCAGAGTGTGCATTTTTAGCAAGCTGATAAAATTAGAATTGTACTGAAAGAGAATTGACTCTTTCTGCTTGAGTTTACTTCTATGATTAAATGTGTTCAGCTTTAGTAAGTCTGCTATATTAAACATTTGAACTGTTGGTGTGATACAACAGTTTAAAAGTACTGCAAAGTATCATGAGATACTTAGACCCATTACATTATTTGAGTGTTTGATGTTCTTGGATCCTATATACATTCAATACTCATCATTGTGATTCCAGATTCCTGGTTAAATCTTAAGCTCTGAAACTGAAGCAGGTTTATGATCCCTGTTAACTATTCATCTTTAGATCAATCTGCATGTTCCACCTATTCTTAATATATATGCCTTGTAATCTATATTCCTACCCTATGAATCTGGATTAAGTGGAAATTCATTGTATCTTTATCTTACTTGTTGTTAGTTTAGAGTCCAAAAAAAATTAAATTTTCAAAAGCTTTCTTTTTTCTTTTCTTTATCTGCTTCATCTTCAAGTACTGAATCAGAAATCAATTATACTTATATTTTCCACAAAATCATAAAAACAATCAAAAGAAAAAAATCAATTACACTTATATTTTACACAAAGCAGGAATAGTAAAAAGAGTTTAAAGTGAAATTTGTGAAACTTTCTTGATTCTACTAACAAGCAAAATTTATACAGGATTCAAAGAAATAAATTGTGTATTTTTATTAATAAACATCTGAAAAAGTTATAAGTCTAATGTCTGATTGGTCTATTTTATTAACAATTAAAATGATATATTGAGTTTTAGTATACAAGACTTCATCATCATCATGGCAACAGCACAGATTCTCTTGACTCTCACCATCCATCCCTATCAGCCATCTCTGGTGGTAAGTCCTCTAAACAGCATCCTGTGTCCGCACAGAGCTAAGGAAGTTTTTGCTAGTTGGTCAAGACTGGTGTATCCATGTGTAGGAGTCCATAGAAGAACATCACCTATGAGTTCATCCTTACTTCCCCAGCAGTGCCCAGTATGTTACTCATTTTACTTGGATTGTTTTGGTTTGAATGGCATATCAACCATTGTAGGTTATTTAATGCCAAATCGATTTTTATACATTAAACAGTTCTATTTCAAACAATTCAGTTTAGCGTAAGCACACAATTTAAATATCAAAAACAGTTCTATTTCAAACATTTCAGTTTAGTATAAGTATAGACTTTTGTTTACACACAGTTAAATATCAAAACAGTTTTATTTCAAACAATTCAGTTTAACATAAGTACACAGTTTAAACACACAGTTAAATGTAAAAACAGTTAATTTCAAACAATTCTGTTCAGCATAAGTACACAGTTCAGTTCTATTTGACCCATAGATAGAACCCTATCAGGTGCTACCATTCTGAACAAGAGTGGACCTGGGAGCGATGGCAATAAAGGGGTACTCCACATACTCCAAAGCTCCAGCATTACTGGAGCTTCACCATCAGATTGTTTAATATCATATCCAGGACACTTGTTGGGGGAGTTTTACCCCTCTGCAGAGATGCAGTTGGTGTATTCTGCAGCCCCAACTTGGATGGGTGCCATCTCCTGATTAAATGACTCAGAAATTAGTAGACCAGTTCACATACCTTGGTAGCAATATCTCATCTACTGAAAGCAATGTCAAAATACATATAGATACAAGTTTTAATCAGTGGTAAATTTACCTGATATTTTAAAAAAGTTTTATGAGTGTTTCCATTAAAATTAAATGTTTTATATATATTTTGACATCCAAATATCCATGCTCTCTTTTAGGGTTTTCTTATTTTGGCTTTCATTTCGGGGAAAAAGTAATCTTGAGGATTTAATAAGGAATAGAGAAAAATAAATTTTAACTTGAATGGAAGTACAAGAAATAAAGTTTGTTTTTTTTTGTACAAAGAATTTACAAATGTCTAAATAAGCACAAGTGGATAAATGTAGAACTAGCCAAATATTTTTTTTACTTCTGAAGTCTAAGATATTTTGAAAATTCCAATGAAAACTGTTGTACCTCCAAAATTCCATTACTCAGCTCGGCAGGAGCCTGCCAACATGTGATAAATATTCAAATGCACATAGATATAGTACTAAGCAGGTCATATGATCATGTATTTGTATTTACCTCAATTATAGAAGAATTAATCTTAATATAGAGTAAAAAAATTATCATCTACTGTAAAGTGTTGAAAAGGTTTTTTAGTGTGTATGTGTGAAAATTCATAACAACATAATATACCCAGGGTGTGACATGGTCTTTTATATTAAGTGATGTGAGTAATGTAGTTTTTGGTAGAGAACTGAACTCATACTGAAGAATTCTTTTTTTTGGTTGCATTTCATTTAATGAAGCAAGCTCCCATGAAAATTTTTTTAAAAATTGATCAAAGCCTGTCATTGGTTGTTCAGTATATACAAATACCTTGCCATGTAACCTACTTACTGCTATGTCTGCTTATATTTGAATTTTATCACAAATATTGGTGGACTCCTGCTGAGTTGAGTAATTGAATTTTGGAAGTACAACAAGGCAATTCAGATTGGGTCAGTATTTCAAAGAGTTCTATTCAAATTCATAAAAAAAAATAGATGCAATTCTGATTAACCATAATTTTCAGCTTTTGAGGGAATTATAGTTAAGGCAAACTTACACAGCATCAGTCATTTTCTTCTTTTACAGTCATAATATATCAATAACAATGCTTTTATTTAGATGACTGGCAGTGGGACTCGGCAAGTTGCTAGAAATCATATTTGAGTTGCTGCATGTTGTACTAATTCAAATAACTCACAAACATCTTTAATCAAAAGGGAAATCTGTCTAAACTTAAACCAGATTCTTTTGTTTAGTGAAAACAATTTCTTGAATATCCTTCATAATTCTTTATGATATACTAACCATAAGCTAAATTCATTTCAGCAATAAAGGTTAGTGTATGAATGAGGGTGGGAAAACAGAATACCCTGTTTACAGATTAGTGTGATTTTTGTTTTTCAACATATTTTTTTTTTTTAAATATATTTTTTTTCTTTTAGGTTTCTTGGATATATCTTGACAATTGCACTTACATAAAAATTAATTTTTGCTAAAGTGTACTTTTTTTTATCTAAAAAAATAATCTGTTAAAACATGTTTTTCTTAAATGAAGAATCTGAAAAATCTTTTTTGATTCTGAGAAGAAATCAATAAAATTACTTTTGTTTTGTGTCATGGAATGACGATTGTGCTTCTGTTTCTAAGATATAATCACTTATTGGAAATAAAAATACAGACTGTCTTTAAGAAAAATCAAAGCTGATTATTTTTCAGAGTCACCATTTTAAAAGTTGCCATTTTCTTTGCAGAACAAGAAGAATTTAATGAATATATAATGTTATCAAACCAAATACATAAAAATATTTAAAATATGAGGTGAAAAATGAAACATTAAACAGAAATGTGCTCTGTATTAAAACTGTCTAATCAATAACTAAATGGACAGTATGTTTAAACGTTAATAAAGATTATGGGCCAGTCTTTAGTGATTGATAGGTGAGGCTCATTAAATCTAATGAGAAGTGTTGTTCATAGAAAGATCCATGGTTAATCATGTGTATAACATTTTTCAATGAAAAATGAATAAGTTGCAAATAATTTCAGGCTCACACTACAAACTTCCAGTCATTTCAAATTTAACCCTTTAGTCTCATTTATCTTATCAAATTATTTTTTTCCTGAAAAATTGTGATTTGGTGTAAATTGTTAAAAGCAGTTAATAAGTTGATATAATAAGCAGGAAACATCAGAGAAAGGAAAACTTCTTTATTTATACTTAGCAAGAGATGATTGCTATGGTTTTAAAATCAATAAATACTTTTATTAAAAAGATCAAGTGCAAAAGATTGAGTCAAATCAACATTTCTGCATCAATTTTTATCACAAGACTTTAAACCTTTCACTTTTGCATTGTTCTGTAATGGTTTCTTTGTTTAATGACATATCAACCTTCATGGATTATTTAATGTGGAAGCCATCCTTGTTGAAGAATAGCAGTAATTCTATTTAACCTATAGCTGGGGGATAAGGGGGAGTATTCTTTTCCCCAGGGTATTAGTTAAAAAATAAACATGATAGTGTGTCTGAAATTCAAACTTGTTTACTTTGAGACCCTGCAGTCCAGCACTTTATAAATTATGCCACTAGGACTCCTCCACATTGTTCTATGATGTATGTCTGGAAAGTATCCAGCTAATAGGGAAGAGACTTTAAGATAAATGAGTGAGGCCTCAAAGGAAGTAGTCTGAAGAGAACAAAGGTTCTGTTGCCCTAGGTAGAGAAGACTTTATACTATGGGTGGCAAAAAGTATTTGGGACACTATTTGGAAAATAATTAATGCTATACTACCTGTGAACTTCTCTTTGTAACATGGTCCATGATTATTTTGATGCTTCTGTTTAGGAAAGAGTCTAGGATTCTAATTGGCATTTCATAATTATCTCTATTGTATTGAAGAATTATATTATTTAAAAAAAAGCTGTTTAGTGCAATCCAATCTAGAAAATTATTAATCAGTTGCAAATTTACTGGAAATTGCTTTATTCTCTTTGTTAGAGCATTCAAATGTAATGTTCTAATAGGTCTATGTGGTTTTTGCTGGGTTGCTGTCATACACACACACATACATATCCGACCTTGAAAATAAAATATTTGATAAGATTTTTAAAAAAACCTTCATGATATGTTGATGATATACTTATTTTCGCTAATGATATTAATGAAATAAACATGCTACAAGACATCTTCCCAAAAAATTCAGTTAATTTTACCCATGAACTAAACAGAAACAATAAAATTTCCTTTTTAGATGTTCTAATTGAAACTAATTGCAATATTAATAGCTTCACTACCTCTACTTAGAAAAAACCCACTGCTAACAACTCTTGTACCCTCAACTTGAAAAGTGAATGGCCCTTCTGATATAAAAAAGCAATTATTAATAATCTTGTATCCCGTGCAAAAATAATAATCTCCTCCAAAACAATATTTTATAAAGAATTAGAAAATATAAAATAAACTCTCATCAATAATAGTTTCCCTAACTATATTGTTAATGAACAAATTAAACGTGCAATTAGAAATGTCAGCCAACAAAATAAACACTGCAACACTCCAATCTATAAGTAAAAATTTATTTTACTTTTTTATCATAAGCAAATGCACTACAATTATAAATTAGATGAAAATATTTTTAAAATGTTCATTAAAAGAAATATACTCCCCCACTGATTCTAATAAAAAAATAAAACTTATCATATACTATAACAAATTTAAAACCTCCAACTTAGTTATTAACAATTCCTCCCTCTCGATTAGGGTTTTGCAAAAAACTAACGTTGTATAGCAATTTAAATGTACTTTAGGAGATTGTATCTCTGGGAATAATAGTATATATATTGGCTTAACACTAACTCCCCTATCGAGATGACTCACTATGCATCTGTCTGATATCAGTTCAAAAGCACAACATTTAAAAAAACATTCTTGCCCCAAAACTGAATTTTGGAAAATTCTTACCAAAAACACAACAATATTAGAACAACAAGATAACAACAAAAATTACAAATTCTCGATGTGCTCCATATCAGAATGAAACAACCCAAACTCAAAAGAATCAATTTTGAATCCAGTACTAATGTACTTAGATGTCTTTAGCTACTGCTGGTACTTATAGAAACGAATAAAACGCTACAATAACACACCAGTATAAATAATAAACACTTATAAAGTAGTAATGTACAAGCAAAAGTCACACCGCTTTTGCAATACACACATCCCTGATGATGGCCCAAGATCCGGTAGAAAGTACTAGGGTAACAATTAATTATGGGAGTTCATCAACCAATTCCCGCCAAATACTATAAAATCAATTTGGCAAGTAGAAAGGACATATACAAAAACATGTAAACAAAACATATCTATATTGTTCAATGAAATATGCACTAATGAAGAAATGCTGCCCAAATACACATGCAAATTAATTTACAATGTTCCAAAAAAATTTGAACCTCCAACATCATGTTCATTTATTTAAAAAAAGTATCTGACAATGAAATTTTACTTTGAAATTAATTAGACTCAAATAATTATTATTTCGCATTGCAATAGCCCTCTAAATTAATTCAATACTATTATATTATATATATATATATATATATATATATATATATATATACATACACACACACACACACACAAGCATAATCAGAATTTTAGTAATATATAGATATTTCTACACAGTTGATATATTTTGATATAAAATTAACAGTTATTAAGTAAAAAGGCATTGGAAGTATACTAAATATTTTGTAAGTGTCCAAATACTTATTTCCTTGACTGTATATTGTCTTTATATATAAAAGTAATAGTATCTCAAAGATTGCATATATGATTTTACAAGATTATGAAAACAATGCTAAAATATGAATTCTTTGAAATTAATGCTAGCTCATTTTTAAAAATTGCTGCACATAAAATTTTGTATATATATATATATATGTATATAATCCTTTTTTTTTTTTTTTTTTTTTTTAAGTAGAATAACTAGCAAAAATTATGAGTCTTCTTTAAACATGGATATTGTTTTTGTATTGCTGAATGATACTTAATAAATTAGATATTGTTTCAAAGGAGAAAAGCTTAGAAATAAATGAAGTAGTCAGAAAGGTGAAATGAATTCTTGGAAGCAAAAGGCTTTTAGTTTTATTTAAAGTTAGATTTTAATTTTACAGCTATATTTGACAACTATTGTAGGACACTTATAAAAGGATCATTATTTATCATTGTTTAATGTCTTTGGCGAATGGCTTCTTGTAAAAACAAATCACCTTCTGTAGATAACCAGCTTCAATATGTAAAAGCACATGTATCATGAACTCAATGAAGGGTATGAGTCAGTGATCCAAAAGTTCTAGAATGTAATTACTGAAGTTGTCTACTTTATGCTGATTCATTGAAGTTGGAAACACACAAGTAGATAAGACCTGACATGTCCTGTAACAGACAGTATAATAATACTGTATCCTTTGCTTCAGAGATCCATCTGGATTAGACAATTTCCTGGAAGCATTTCCAATTGAAGAGCTGATGATAAGCAATATAAACTGTCCAATAGAATTCAATTACTTGAAGAAATCACTGTCACAGCTACAAAATTTCCCTGGAAATACTTGCAAGATTCAGGAAACATTTTTTTTGTATGTTAAAGATGATATAATGGAAAATCTTGGAAGAAAATGAAGATTTGGCATTTCAAAAATCTTTCATTCATTCTTTATATAGAAAGACTTTTGACAATAAAAACATGAAAAAAATGATGTTTGCTACAGTATTTTATTTCTTCATCAAATAAAGGCAAAAAACAAAACAAAGATCTTAAAGATACAGTGTATCACTTGAGATGGTAGTTTTGCATTTAAACTTTTTGTTATGAGTGTAATAAGTTTATTTGAAGTTTTTTTTTTTTCATTGGCAACCTGTCTAGTAAAAATGTTTCTTATGTTTGCATGTATTCACCCAACCCCTCTACCACAAGCAGGATGCAATACATGGTCAATTATTAAGCAGAATACAACTGAATTGAATTCAGAGTTTTTCTACTGGTTGCCATACCAATGTTAAGCAGCCCAATTTGCCCTATTATTTACTCATAACTGGGGTGGTGGGAGAATGATTGGATTAATATTTTTCCCAAGGCTAGTTGCATTATGTGAAAGTGGAAACAACCTCATCTAAGATTTGAACTCGTGTCACCATGCCCATTTACTACAACAATAACCCTTTCAGCATGAACACGTCTATTCTTATGTTTGCAGAGTAAGGAACTGCTTAACATTATTGCAAGTATTCATGTTGCTCAGAAATCATTTATTTCATAAAATCCTTCATAGCAAAAAAAAAAAAACTGACCTGACTTGATGAATATTATATGACATTCAATTACTTAAAAGCATAAATCTTTAATACCTTTTGAAGTTTATACGACAAAGTACAAGTGAGTGCATTTGTTATAAACAGAATCTAGAAAACAAGTAGAAACTCTGGATTTTAGAGATGATGTCATTTTCATGCTAATATCTCTTCTAGAGACTTATACAATTTATTTCCTGTATCCTATGCCCTCACTTTTCATTGATGCACCATTATGATTGGCAAAGAAGAAAGAGTAAGGATTTTGCTATGTAAGTCTCTCTCACTATTATCCAGTATATACACAAACCTTGATTATCAAAAAAAGAGAATTGATATATTTAAACTTGATTACTTGATTGCAGGTAAACCACCTTGGTCATTTGTTGATCATTGAATATATCAACTGGTTTAGCCTCAAGGAGCTGCCCCCTTCAAGCAACACTTCTTTGCTGCTCTAAAAGAAAAAGAATCAGGATTAATCCCTGATGCCTGAGGCATTCTTAAGGGAAAATACTATTTTTAGTCTTATTCACTATAAATTTGAACTCCTGTCAAGTTTGAAGGGTGGTAAATATATACTTTTATTTGATTAACTGCTTATTGCTATACTATAAATTACTTGAATAATGGACCATTCTTTTGCTTCTATTTCACATCTGTTTTCCTTGCTAAGTTTATATTTAGGATATAATTTTAGGCTTCTTGGTTGTCAAACTAAATCTCATTCAGTCATATTTGGAAAACTGTTTTTATACCTTCTATTGAAATTTATTTACTAAACTGTGTGCAAGTATATTGACATTCATCAAAGTCTTGTTTTTTTATCTTTTTTTTCTTAAGTTACTCACAATGTTTATTTTAAACACTTTTTTTTGCTTTAAAGTCATTCAGAAAGACACTTTTTCTGTTGGCTCTAAATTAATGCTAATAGCAAAATCATTTATAGACAATCACTCCTGGTGACAGATCTCCTCAAGAGTCTTTTTCTTTTCTTTTTTTTCTTCAGTAGAACCTGAAGCCCCAAACTAACTTAGTAACTAGCTCATATATTTCTCAATTGTTGTCAAAATATCTCGACACTTATGCCATTACTATAGTTACATCTTTATTTGTTGTAACAAAAACAACTTACTCTAGCTTGCTTTAAGTAAAGTTAGGAAAACAGTAGATTGTTGTTGAAAGAGGGATAATTAATAGTAGTAGTAGTAGTAGTAGTAGTAGTAGTAATAATAATCATAATAAAGAATCACTGTTAGGGTCTGCAATAATAATTTACTTTCTTTCTCCATCATTCATAAATGACTGATCCCTATGGGCTCTGGTTGATTGGTAAACAAGAAGAAAAGAAAGGAAAATGTATTTTGTTTGTTTCCTGAGGATATCTTGAAGTACAATCTTTCTTGTGCTGACTTCTCAATAATAAGAGGGAAGATAAAACTGAGCCAACTTTGTAAAGGGAATCTTGTGGCTTCTCCAATGACCCTGTAGGCTCACTTTGTGCTTAGAAATTGATATTTGTCCTGGTTTGTTTGCCTCTATTTGCAGAGCCAATATGCTTCATAATGATTGATTCTTTGTAACTAAATGAATAAGGCAATTTCCATTTCTCCTGATCTTAGAATTTGATGAATAACTGTTAACAGTGAGTATTTCTTTTGGCCCAACATCTGAATTCTCTCATAAATACTACAGTTAAAGTAATAGTGATATAATTACTTTTACTACTACTACAAGTATGATTTTTGCCAATCATATTTGTTTCCTATAAGATATATATATATATATATATAATTTGTGTGAATTGAGCCTTGCATATTTATTGAAAGGTAACATTACCCTCATTTAGTCTTTCCTATTGAGAATTTTGGCAGTAAACAGTCATTCATCTCTATTGTGCCATCAGTGTATATTTTTCAGGACTAATAATGTGCTGGGTTACATGGTACCAGCAACAAGGAACAATCTTTAACAACTTAAAGCTGCTTAGATAAGCAATACTAGCCTATTCTATGAATTATATTTTCTTTTTATTTGTTTGTAATTTTATCAGTCTCTATGGAATTTTACATGTAGATTTTGATATTTTGTCAAGTATGCATGAATTCATTTGATTATTTCAAAGTTCTAAAGTGAAAGTTAAGTGTTTTCCTCTGTTGAACTATATGGAACCACTGAACAAAATACAATCTAACATAACTTTTTTTCTTTTACCTGAGGAAGGTTTCTACTAGAAAAAGGAAAAAATGTTGAAAAAAAGGGGTTGTCTCAACATTGATAACAAACATTTCTTATTAAGCTTTGCTTCTTCAGGCAAACAAGTTTCAAATTACTTAGAGTACCTGCTTTTACTAAGTGGTCAACTATCTAAGTACTGAACTGACTCATCACTGACAGGAGCCAATGCCATTAGCATAACTTGACTGTAAGCCTCTACAAAAAAAGTAAAGAAAAAGGATTAAGCATAGCTTAATTATGGTACAAAGTTGAAAGTTTGGGGTACCTAGTAAGGATTGAACTCACTACTTAATAGTAATTGATTTATAAGTCTAGCTCACTATGATGAGGTGCCCTGATACAAACATTCCTTGTCTGTTGAATTATTCTTTTCTATTCAATGTTTAATTAATAGTCAATGCTTTAAATAAAATCATCTATAATAAACAGATTATCATATATAAAATTATTTCAGCTGAAACAAGTCTTAGTCTAGTTACTGGATTAAAAACAAAAGATTTTTTTTATAATTTCCAGAACAATGAAAAATATAATCAACAGAAAACCAATTCAAAGCTGGAATTTACAAAACACTGGAAACAATGCCTGAAAAATACATAGGCAAGATTTTCTGAAAAATTAGAGAAAAGAGCTGGTAAACTTAAAAGAGATTTAAAAAGAAACATGTTTTATGCTATGGTACATCACTGAAACATCTGTGACCACAATTCTGACTTTAGTAAGGTATCTCTAATAGGAAAAGAAAAATGTAATTTGTCACAGAAAAGATGTATAGAAAGTGCATTTATCCATGAAATTACTAGCATAAATTTAGGCCAGGATTTTACAACATCTCCTGTCCACACCAAATTGATACCCAAAGAATGTAGGATACTCAGAGACAATAAAACAAAATTTAGATAAGAACCTAAATTTAACCAAGTGTGTGTGTGTGTGTGTGTGTGTGTGTGTGTGTGTGTGTGCTTCTTTTTTATGTATGAAAAGATTTTTGTTTATTTTTTTTGTAGAAGCTGTCC
>CAUZXS010001261.1:10000-27500 GCA_963585895.1 Sepioteuthis lessoniana | reverse complement strand
AATTCCTCTAGGGAACATAATAATGATCGAGAGAGGGTCTATATCGGTATCACCACAGGGAATCGGAAACAAAATTTGTATAATCATAGATATTCTTTCTCAAATCCACGACAAACTGCTCTATCTAAATATTTTTGGAACTTTAAAGATCAGGAGCTGACTCCCCAAGTAAAGGAGAAAATAGTCAGGTAGTTTTTTTTATCACGAATAGATTATGTATCAATGAAACAATCAGTATAATTAATTTTAGAGATCGCAGAGTATTGTTAAATGAATGAAAGGAGCATAAGTTTAAATGTAGACATTATGGGATACACATTTTTTCTAGTCTTAAAATAAGCAATAAAAACATACTTAAGAACATTCTAAACCGTATCAGCATTTAAGTTACATTTTTATATTTTTCAACCAATCAGCTAAAAACATAGAATAGGACATTCTAGGAAATTAGGGTCGGAAGTGAACTATAGAAAATATTCAGGCTCGAAAATCAAATAGTAAAGTACAAATCTGATTGGTTAATAAATGTCTACGCGCCAAAATTTTTGGACGATTCTTTGATCCACGTGTAGGATATAAATAACACAGAGTTAGGGAGCCATTCACACAGACGAAGACAACACCACTAAGCAAGTAAAGCAGTAGTCGATACTATGTCCGGCAAATTCCTTTCCTTCATCAACTAAAGTTCATGACCTAGCTTCAGATGGCCGCAAATCACATTCACAAGAAAAACCCGACAAACTTTCTTTCATCAACGCAACACGCTGTCGCCACAATCATAAAACCCGCTATAAACTATCTAAGTAAGAACGACTTATTTACGGATACCTTTAACATGAACATACACACACCTTTAAACAAATTTATTTTCTTCTTGCCGAACTTTATTTTCCAAAGGCCATTTAAACATCATGTATTTTATTTGTTTTCATATTCTGTTATATGCATATTAAATTGTTTGTTGTTTAATGTTCGTTGTGTTCTATTCCATTTCTTTTACGCGATTGTAAAGTTTTGTGTTGTGTTTGTGGTGGAAATAATTTAGAGAGCAATACCCGTAAAGTACGGACGCACATCTACTGTAATAACCAAATTACATACAACCCCCACAACATAAAGGAAAATTAAAATTATTCTTACTGGGGGCCACCTAGGCCCCTACTCTTGGCAATAGCAGGGATATTGACGAGGATTTTTGATGGAATTAAGGACATTTATTTCAGTAGTTGATATTATTATGACGGGGAGATTTATGTATTGGTGGAGATGCTGTAATCTTTGTACATTAATTAAAAAATGGGGGTTTTGATTTCTGGAGTAGTTAATTCCCTTTGATCATTTTAAGGTTAATTAAAGGCACCTGGTGGTTGTCGAAATGTTTTTATTTCTTATTTCTATTTTTATCTTGGTTCTATTTTAAGGAGAAAGTCTAAGACCTCATCAGCTGAGAGAATTAACGTGTGTATTTAAAGTAAAGGAAGGCTATATGGAGATAATGATTTAGTTAACAAGCTTAGATTATTCAGAGTATTCCACCTGCTTTGAAAGATCTGGCATATGCTCGAATTAGGATGGGTCGATTGGCAGAAACACTCTGTTCTTGTGACTTAATATTTCTAACACTTTATTGTTTTGACCCCCTTTGATCTCGCCTGAGAATTTAGAATTTATATAGGTCTTCCACTTTTCTTTTCTCTTTTCCATACACATATAGACTGTAATCCACATCAGCTGTGTTGTATCCTCAAATCTCCCATGTAAAGAAATCTGACGAGACGGAGAGTATAATATTCTCCACCGAAGTAAATTTATAATGATAATTTTATCAGGTTTGAGTTTCCTTCTAATTGCCCTATATATATATATATATATATGTCCATGCCTTTGTTTGTCATGTGTCGATGCCTGTCTCGGTTGATGACACTGCTTCCTAGAGAGCTACCGTTTAGTGTGGAGATGTCGCCTGTTTGATTAAAACACATATATTCCATCTTGTGTGCATTGACATGGAGGCCTATGTCCGTATCCACTCATTCAAGACTATGTAGCAGGATTTCTGCTGGGGCGGGTGCATTTGCCAGAAGCGCTATGTCATCGGCGTAGTCGGCGTCGGTAATTGCTTGGGCGGGGTATCTTCTGCTTCTTTCCTTTGTTAGCTTGAAACAGTTTTCTATCATTTTATTAATAGATGTTCTAAGCACGTCGTGTAGACAGATGATAAAGGGGTATGGGGCTAATGTGTCTCCTTGCTGTACACCTGCTACCATGTCGGAGTAGTCGGTGTCTCTATCCGGGTAACGGACTTTTACTTTTGTGTTTCTATATAGCCTCATGGTGGGTGCGATGGTTTCTTTTGGTGGGCCGTAGGCTAGTAGAATTTGCTCCATCTTTGCTCCGTCTTTCTTCTGTGAATGGAGTTAAAGGCTTTGGTAAGGCAACAAATGATATTGTTGCCTGTCATTTTTTTGCACCTACACCTTTAAGAATTCGAGGGATAGTCAAAATTTGTGACGCCGTGGATCTATTCCTCCAGAAGCTATTTTGGCTCTTCCTAAGTATGTTCTCAATTTTGGGTTCCATGGGGTTGCGTAGTACAGCATTGCATATCTTGGCCACTATTGATGTAAGGGCTATACCCAGGTAGTTCTGGGCTAATCTGAGGTCACCATTTTAGGAAAGGGTAGGGTGTATCACTTCGTCCATTGGTCTATTGTGTTTTGGTATATACGGCAATACAGTGTCGGAGCATTATATCGTCGAATTACCTTCCATAATTCTAGACAATTACATCAAACTCTGGTGCTTTTCTACTTTTAAATTTTTCTTAGTACCAAGTCAAGTTCTTCTTGCGTAAACTGTCCGAGTTTGATGTCTAATTGTTTGATCATAGTTCTCGAGATTGCTTCTTGTGTAAATTCCAGAATGTTTACGACGAATACACCAACAGAAAAACAATATATATATATATATATATATATATATATATATATATATATACATTTAAATTAACATTTATATATATATATATATATATATATATATATAAATAAGTATATAAATACATACATATATATATACGTACATACATATATATACACACACATATATATATACACATATATATACATATATACAAACATACATATATATATATATTAATACATACATATACATATATACAAATACATATGTATACATATATGTGTATATATACATATATATACATATATATATATATATACTCATATATATATATATTTGTATATATATTGATAAATATATATATTGATAAATATATATATATATATATATACACACACATATATATATACATTATTATTATTCTAAAGTGGCCTCACGTCCAGATTTCATTTTTGAAATTCACCAGCTTTGACAATCAGGCTTTAGTAGGGTGTATTCCAATTCCTGCTGTAGCTGTTCATTTGAACCTGAAATCATAAAAATTGATCAGTTATCTCATAAGATGTATAGCAATAACATATTCTATTTTCAAGAGTCTACGACAATTTTAAATGCCTGTCCAAAAAAAAAACAACTGGAAACTTACCGACTTCACCACGTATATATATATATACGTACATACATATATATACACACACACACATATATATACAAATATATACATATCCATACATGTACACATATATATATATATACATATATATATATATATATAACGTACATATATACTCATATGATATATATATATATACACACATGCATGAATATATATATATATATACACACATAAATACATATATACACACATATATATATATATATTTATATATGCATACGCACACACATATGTACTGAGACGCGAAAATTTTACTTTTATCCCAAACGGGACTTTATTTTCGCACGTGTTAAGACGGAGCAGGTTGGCACTTGATCCCTTGTAGAATAAGTACTCGTTCAGAGTTTTTTTTCTCAGGCATATAAGAACTGGCATATTATGTGGGGGATTAATTTATGGCCAGACTGACCGCCGCTGGCAAGGGGTTCCAAATTTCACACTATACACACACCCACCAAGGCCGCTAGACTTCCTCCCCTAGAACAATGGAAGATATGGATCTCTAAGTTTAGTCGTAATAATATTAATTAGAGTAGTCGGCAATTCCGGTTTCCCGTATAAGAATTTAAAGGAATTAATAGGACAATTTTAAGCGAGCATATCATAAGGCCAATAGAAGCTGAAAAAGAGACATGAAATAAACTCATAGCAGAACTACAAATAACAACTTCGGCTACGTGGGAACATTAAAATATATCAATCTTTTACTACACATAGATATACACCTTCAACGTGTCAAATATCATAAATGTGTAGTCCATGAACATAAATGTCTTTCTTCTTTTCTTTTCTTTCGTTTTTCTTCAAATTGAGAGAGAGAGAGAGAGAGAGAGAGAGAGGGTATATAAAATTGAGTATAAGGAGAAATGGTCTCAAAGTTGACTTATCTTTTTTTCTTTGATGGAGTTCCTATGGAGAATATTTCCTCTTTTACGGGCTAATAGACTTTATGCTATTTTTAATACTGGCTAGAAGAACTTGACTCCTTCGTGTCCGAGATATTTTTTTGGTTCCGTCTGCCACGAACCCTGTCCAACAACTAACTTTTCTTATCATCTATTTCCGCTGACGGGAAGGAGTCCCCACTTCTGTTTTGGGGTCCCAGCCAATCATTTGGCTTCTCTGTTCTTCCCCCTGGCCAGGCGATCCGTTAGGGCTACTATATGTCACCCCGTATCCCATTCTTTATTCATCAGGTCGCCAAGTACAAACATCTGTTCTTAACGGCCATTCTTTGACGGCTTGCTACTGTTAATTCAAACACGAGGATAGTAGTAATTTTATTTCTATCGTCTCAGTGGGATATCACGTGACAGTATATATATATATACACACACAAACACACATATATATACACACACATATATATTCATATATATATACACACACACACACACACATACACACATATATATATATATATATATGTATACGAGATTCATTAAATAAGTTTCCAGATTTTTTTTCGTATGGGTACTTTTATTGATAGTACACACATGAAACTCTAGTTCCTTTCGCAGTAATCTCCTCCGGCTGCAATGCACTTGTACCATTCCAACAACTATCATTCTTCCTTACGTCCAGATTGTCTCATGGACGTCCTCTTGTATGAGCCTGTCAATGACCTTCGTCACAGCCTCTTTCATCTCTTCAATTGTCTCAACGACAGCCTCTGAGCTTAGGAAACAACCAAAAGTCACAGAGAGCAAGGTCTCGACTATAGGGAGGGTGAGGAACTGTTAATGATGAGGCCACGATCATTCCACACCCTCATCCCCAGTCTCACAAATGCAACAGAAACCATCTGAATGCAGGCATATACCTCTGCATCAATGGAACTATCTTTGGATAAAACACTTCCAAGGTAGAAAAAGACATCCACTACATCAAGCGTAGTACCATTAACCAAGATATTCAGCTCAATGTATTCCTCACCAGGGGGAGGTGTAAACATCACCATAGTTATATTCAAGCTAACCTTGAGACCCAATGCATTACAAGCCCATGAAAAATTGTCCTCAATCACCTGCATGTCATTCTCAGTGTAAGCATAAAAGTCTGTGTCATCTGTATGAAGAAATTCCCTGATCCGATCCTAGAACACCTTCAATTTTATATATGAATATATATACGAGGTGAATTCACTAGGTTTACAGACTGGTTTTGTATTCAAATTCTTGCTGTAGCTGTTCATTTGAACCTAAAATCATTAAAATTGGTCAGCCATCTCATAAGATGTATAGCAATAACATACTGAATTTTCAAAAGTCTATGACAATTTTAAATGCCTGTACAAAAATGTCTGGAAACCTATTGAATGCACCACGTATATATATGTGCAAGTAAATATGTGTGTGTATATATATGTGTGCATATAGATACGTGTATATATGTTGGTGTGAATATATATATATGTATATACATATGTACATATGTGTATATATGTATATATATATATATATATATATATATATGTTTATACATATATATATGTATGTATAAATCAGTATATATATATATATATATATTTATATATATGTATATATATTTTTTTTATCTATATATATATATATATGCCCATATATATATATATGTATGTGTGTATATATATATATATATATATATATATTTGCATATATATATATATATGTATATAAATGTTTATATACATATCCATATATATATATGTATATATATATATATGTATTTTTATGTACGTAAATATATATATATATATATATATATATTCGAGGATCATTAAATAAGTTTCCAGACTTTTTTCGTATGGGCACTTTTATTGATACTACACACATGAAACTCTAGTCCCTTCGAAGTAATCTCCTCCGGCTGCAATGCACTTGTACTGTTACAACAACTTCTGGAAGGCCCCAAGGACGTCCTCTTGTGTGAGCGTGTCAATGACCTTCATCATAGCCTTTTTCATCTCCTCAATTGTCTCATAACGTTGTCTTCTGACCTTAGGAATAACCAAAAGTCACGGGCAGCAACGTCTAGACGGGAGGCTGAGGAACTGTCTTGGTACTCATCTTGGTCAAATAGTCTGTGACTAGGATGGAGTTGTGAACTGGTGCATTGTCCTCGTGGAAATGCCACTGACCCCGATTTGAAGAGTGCTGGCCTCTTCCGACAGAATCTCTTCCTTAACTCCCTTAAAACCTCAACATAGTAACCCTAACCCTTTGGCCAATCAACTCTATTGTATTGGTTTCCTTACTCCTCCCACTCCTCTCAACATCCCTCACAGACTCCCTGCCTTCCTTGAAGATCTTATGCCACTCAAAAACTGATGCTCGAATCATGCAAGATGGTCGAAAAGCAGTCTGAAGCATTCCATATGTTTCTCTGTCATTTTTTCCAAGTTTAAAGCAGAATTTTATTGCATATCATTCTTCCTTACGTCCAGATTGCATTTTTGAAATTCACCAGCAGTGACAATCAGGTTTTAGTAGGGTGTATTCCAATTGCTGCTTTAGCTATTCATTTGGACCTGAAATCATAAAGATTAGTCAGTTGTTTCATAAGATGTATAGCAATAACATACTGAATTTTCAAGAGTTGTTGGAATGGTACAACAAGTGCATTGCAGCCAGTGGAGATTACTTCGAAGGGGACTAGAGTTTCATGTGTGTACTATCAATAAAAGTGCCCATACAAAAAAAGTCTGGAAACTTATTTAATGATGCTTGTATATTTATATATATTTGTCATCTGTAGTATACATTATTTAAGATATATCTTATTTATCATTAATATATATCATATAATAGATATCTATATATATTATATATAATAATATGTATTTATGAAATATGAAACAATTTATATATATATATTTGTTATTATATAATGTATATATAATATATAACATATATCATATATGATATATATATATATATATATATATATATATATATATATATATATATATATCATAGAATGTGTATATCATATAATATACATATTTTTCAATGTATCAAATATATATATATATATATATATCTTTAAGAAAAAAAACAAAAAAAAACAAAGACCGGTTAATTCATGATTATAAATTTATTTCGGTCCCGTATTTTCAGTTTCTGGTGTGAACCAAAAACATGAAGAAAAAAATTAATACAGGACTTCTTCAGATCCAATGGATAATTAATTAAGAAAATTTTTCATATATAGAATTTATATATATATATATATATATATATATATATATATATATATATATATTCATATATATAAAAAATTTTCTTTTTTTCATCTATCTATATATTACTTGCTGTAGAAAAATTTAATTAACATAAACCTAATTTTCTTTAGAAATCTTTCACCATGTAGTTTGTTATTTGGTTAGTTGATCTAATGTTTGGCTTTTATGTCATATGAACCATTGTAGTTTATTTAATTGCAGATCCAATTTTTATACAAATAAACTTTTCTATTATTGATCCTTCAGTTAAGTATAAGCCCATGGTTCAATTGTCAATTCTATTTGAAGCTATTCAGTTTATTTAGGCTGTTCTGATACAAACAATTTTTTTTAGTGTAAGTATAGTTTTTTGTTTTACATATCGTTAAATGTCTATACAGTTCTGTTTCAAACAATTCTGTTTATCAAAGTACAATTTCAATATCAAAATATTTCTATTTCAAACTATTCAGTTTAGCATAAATACACAGTTTAGTTCTATTGAACTCATAGATAGGGCTCTATCAGTTGCTACCACTCGGGACCACTGTGGACCTGGGAGTGATGGCAATGAAGGGGTACTCCGCATTCCTCAAATCTCCAGCATCATTGGAACCTCACCCTCAGATTCTTTAGTTCCATACCCAGGACACCCTTTGTGGGTGGGTGGGTGTCACCCCCTGCCATGGTGCTGTTGGTGTATTCTACAGCCAAACCTGTTGGTATATTCAACAGCCAAAGCCATTTGGGCAATTGAAGATTATTGAAATATTTCTTAATTAATTAGAATGAAAAAATATTTCAACAATCTTTTTCTGTAATTTCTAGCCTAAGTCAGCAATTATATAGACAAATCTTCCATAGATTTATAGTTTCCTTGTGCAGATCTGAAAATTTTCACCTTTTTTCTTTTAACTAATAATCTAACATTCTCTTCCTTCAAGAATGATTTTTATTTCAACACTGCTTAAATGTTTTTAATTGAATGAAAATATTTTTATTACATACACATGCTCATACTAATATTTCCTATTCTTATGAATTTTTTAGCTGCATTTGCTTACATATTGAAGAATCAATATACTTTCTACCCTACATAGTGACACACTCAGAAAAAGATCTTTTACACCCAAAAAATATATTACCTAGATTTAGACAAAGCAATCTTCTACACTTTATGGATGAACTTGTAATATAGTAGATAATATAAACCTTAGCACCTATAGTAGTAAGAGTTATACTTTTGTAGTTCTTATTTATTTCAAAGTTGCATTTCTTGTGCAAGGAGATGATGCAGCCTTTTTCTCATTCATCTGTAGTGTCTTCTTTTTAGACAGTGTTGCATAATCTGGGAAGTATGTAATCAAAATTTCTTGATTTTCATACTTCCAGAGGTATTTAGCTGATGCCTGTAGCTTTTGTTTATTTTTTACTACTGTGTCAAGTTCATCCTAAATAAACTGTTCAATTTTGGCATGAAGTTCAACATGAATAATTTTTTCGTAGGTTTATCACCAACTTCAGTAGGGTTTCCAAGCAGATTCTTGAAATATTCTTTCCACTTCTGAAGTCTTTCTTCTTGGTTGGCTGCTTTTAGTTTTACTCTGGAGTTGCTCTGCTTTCTGCTGTCACAGTTTATGATCTCTGACACAAATAAAACTGTTATTTATCCTGTGATTGAGATTCATTTGCCTAGGGGAGTGACCTCCAGTTTTCCTAAATGAAGGATATCTCACTGGTAAGAACACAGTGAAGGCACTAACTGGGGGAAGAAAGATAACTCAGCACTACATACATATTACTAACAATTTAATGATAAAGAATGACATTTGATAACATGAAAGAAAAGGAAGGAAAAGTTTTGTATGGGGGTGTTCAGGTAGTGTGTGTAACATTAAAGACAAGTATGGCAATGGGTATCAGAGTCCAACAGAATTCTACAGAATTATCTGGTTATATTTGATGGTGCAATGCTTTCTGACTATCGAGTTTTTTGTATATCACAGTCCATTCAATGATCAGGTAACCATTTTGGTCTCCCAGTAATAATTTGGGTGTTATCCAGTTAGAATATAGATATTTCCTGCTTGCTTCATCATCATTCGCTTTGCAATCTCTTGATATTTTTTATTTTTTCCTCGGTTCTACTAGCTGTTGTTTCTATGAGCCATTATTTGCTTCAAGTACCATTTGCCATTGCTGGTCTCTATTTTGTTTAGCCTTTTTCCTTCCTGGCGCTACATGACCTTCCTTTGGGGCCTCAGATTTTATATCACAGTTGTTTTGATGCCTCTGGTTCCTTGAATTGATCATTACTACTATTATGTGCCACTGCCTTGACCCTTGTTGAGAGAGAGGAAGAGAAGAGGAAAGAATGAAAAAAGAAAAAGTGTGTCTACTGACCAGCCCAGAACATTCTGTCTCTTCCCTTCTCCTGCAATCTCTCTCTCTTAGCCTTGCGGCTGTCTCACTGGTCATTTTATTTTACTGTCTGCCATGCTAATCATGATAATCTATCATCTACTGAATTTCTGATTTTATTGATTTTGATTGAATGTATATATATATATATATTGATCATGCAGTTTGCTATAGTTATAAATAAGGTGTTCAATATCATTGATAAAGGACATATATCTATGTTAGTATAGTGTCAACACAGATGCAATGGTGTGTTGTAACACTCATTTTGTCAAATTGGTGTGATAATTACATATGTCCAAAACTGACAGTCACCAAGCACTGTTGACAATGTGTACATTATTATAAATTACATAGATATGTGTAGATACATATATATACATGCATATACACAAATTTATATTCCAATTTATGAGTGACTTCTCTTTGTCTGCAGTGAGTTAGACACTGTTAATTATCAATTTGTTAATTCCAACAACTTCTATGATATTAAGATTATGCTGGTGTTTTCTCCAAGCCCTGTGCTATATATATGTACATAAAATATCCAAAGAAGCTGAGTTAGGAATGATTCTATTTGAGAGTATATGAGAGGATTCTTGTAAATCTACTGGAGTGCTCAATGTATGATTATTGATATATAGATTTCATACTGAGAAAATTCTGTATAATTGTAAAAACTCAATAAACTGTCATTTAGCTGTTATAAATTTTCTCAATAATAGAAACCAGCCTCTTCAGATAGCCATCATACAATGAAGAGAAAAGAATTTTTTTAAATTTCAAAATGTATTTTCAATGGATAAAAACATAAAAAAGAGGGTGAGGGAAAAAAGACATGGGTTAGAAGTTAGTATCAAAACCAGATGTAATGTCACGTAGTGTCATGTATCTTTATATATTTAAAAAAATTTTTTAACACAACTCATAAAACCTTCAGCAACTAAAATCTTGGCAATAAATTAACCTATTTCATTTCAAGAAAAAAATCTCTCTATTTATTTATTTATAAAGGAAAACATGGTAACAACTCTATTACTAATATCAAACTTATCTTGTTTGGTTAAAAAAATGTTAATAGGTTTTATTTGATTTTCATTTAAGATTAAAATTTAGTCTTTATTTAATTTCTTCATATTTTTATGTATTTTTCATTCTGGCATCTACCATTCTAATTACTGTTAAAATCATTAATAAGTGAAGTTGGTGACTATAGTTGAGGGCAACCCGAAGGCTCCCTTTTCAATAGCTGCCACACTGAGGTGTAGAGGAAGGTGCTACTCCTTTCCCTAGATTGTTCCACTTTAACCTTGATCCATACCTTATAATGCTGAGTGTTAAGCAAGGTGGCATTTTTTGAGTCTTTGGTATGAATTGACCTGGGATTGAACCCCAGTCTCCTGGACCATTGGTGAAAACTCTAACCATTATGCTAATGGCCTGAGTAAAATCAATAATATTATTATAATAATCATTAATTATCAATAATTATCTTATTAATTTTAAAAAGTAAATATCATTGTAATTATTTCTAATTTATCATCATTAGGCGACATCTCCACACTAAAGAGTGGTCCTTTGAAACTAGTGGACAAGTTCACCTACCTTAGAAGCACCATATCATCAACTGAGAATGACATCAACATCCGACTAGCAAAGGCATGGATAGCTATCAATTGGCTATTGGTCATATAGAAGTCAGACCTGACCAATAAAATAAAATACAGTTTTTTCCAAGCAGTGGTCGTGTCGATACTGCTGTATGGGTGCCCCACATAGATGCAAACTAAACATATGGAGAAAAAGCTTGACAGCTATTACACCAGAATGCTGCAAGCTGTATTGAGCAAGTCCTGGAGGCAACACCCAACAAAACAGTAGTGGTACGGCCACCTACCACCCATCACGAAAACTATCCAATTTAGATGAACCAGTCATGTGGGACACTGCTGGAGAAGTAAGGATGAACTCATAAGCGATATACTCCTGTGGACCCCTTTCACATGGATAAGCAAAGGTAGGATGACCAGCTAGAACCTATATACAACAGCTCTGTGCCAATACAGGATGTAGCCTGGAAGACCTTCTAAGAGCAATGGATGATAGAGACTGGTAGCAAGTGAGGGTCAGGGAGATCTGTGCTAGCAACATGATATGATGATGATTATTATTATCATTATTACATTACTGATAATACCAATAGTAATACTGACAGAGAAGCAGTCACGAAAAATAAATAGATTTTAGGCTATTGTGCCACAAATAAACCACATCTAAAAGTTTTTCCTTCTCTACAGCAATTAATCCAAAAAAGTTGCCAATATCAATCATTGTCTATAGATATGGAAATATCAATCATGTTCATTTATCAATAATGTTTATTTATCAGCATCCAGAACCAACATTTTACCATATTGGACAAACCTATGTTCTTCATAGATTCCCAATTTACATGTGTGCATGTATGTGTGTGTGCTCACATGCAAATGTGTATTTGTGTGAGGGGGAATACATGTATTTATATATTAAATGCTTTCTGTCGGACAAATGAAATTTTTTTGTTATTATTAATTTTAAATAGAATTTTCTGTCATTTTTTAATTTTTACTTTTTTGGGTTCTTTAATGTAACTCATTTGGGTCATCATTTTACAACCGTGAGGAACAGGGCATATAAAAAACAGTAAAGGATAAGTTCTGTGTGGTGAATGACTAATTCTTTTTTTTTTTCCTTCCTGAAGCCTGGTTGTATACACTGCTGTTCTACCAACTGAACAACAAAGAGCCATTTAGTTTGCAGAAGTTCAAAAAAAAAAAAAAAAAATCTGAATATGAGCACAGGTAAAAAATCATACATAATAGTAGTAATTCTAGACAAGTAAGAACATTAAGTTTATAAGTCCCAAAAATTCACTCTGAATTGTCCATCAAGACACATGGCATAACGGTTATAGGCGTTGGTTCCCTAAGTTTCGAAATAGACAACCATCTGGAGCTAACAGGCGAGTAACAATACAGGAATACTTAACACTTGTACCCGGTTACGGCTAATGGAATCAGAACAGGCGACCCCCATGGATTCAATAAAGGACGCAGTTTGAAGTTCCGTGAAGTTCCCGAGTTCGACAAACACCTGAAGAAGGCCAGAGAACATATCGGCCAAAATGTTGTGGAAATAACAATGAAGATGAAGACAGTCTGAAATCCCTTAATGATAAAAATTCAAATCAAACCTATGAATTTATCCCTAATTTTCTCTCTCTCTCTCTCTCTCTCTCAGCACCATTGTTATTGTTATTTATTTTATATGAATAGTGTTAACAGTATTTTTTATCTATTTTTATTTTCAGATGTTGCATTGTCAATCATACAGGCACATAGAAAACATTAATTGAGATTTGTATTTTTTCATTGTTAATTTTTAGTTACTTTTTATCCTAACTCATTTGGTTTTTTAATCTACAACAATGAGGAGCAGCAACGATTGGAAATGGTAAAGGACAAGCTCTCAGTTAGACTCAAACTCATGTCCTTTTTGCATAAAGGAAGCCTAATTTGACATATCAACTGCTCAATTAACTGAGCTAATAAGTGAGCCTTTAATTTGCTCAAATCAAACCTGTAAACTCATCCCTTATTCTTTTTCTTGATCCCTCTCTTTCAGAGCCATGTTTGTTGTTATAGACTTTTATATTTGTAGTAACAGTATTTTATTTTTAAATGAAGCATTGTCAACCATTATTATCAATTTTTACTTGTATTTTCTTTTGTCTTTTCAATTTTAGTTTCTTTGACTTATTCATAACTCAGTCTGTTTATCATTCTGTAACAGCAAGGAACAGTGTTGATGAGAAATAATAAAAGATATTTTTTATGTTAGAAATTTTGCCTGGTTTTTCAGTTTCCTTTCCTGTTTTCTAAAATATGGCTGACATGATGATCTAGTGAATGTGGTGAATATTTTGCAAAATTTATGAGACAACAACATTTGATTGATTGATTAATTTTAACAACCTTATCTAAGGTTATTCTATGCCTAGCAGTTTTGTAATCACATTCATTATATAGGGTATCTCAATATACATGTAACCCATATGACTGCTAATAACTCTACTGACAATAATGTTGTCTTCTTTTTTGTTTCAGATTTAAATATAGTCCACAATAACAGCTACTAATCCTTGATCACAATGCCTTGGACAAGAGAGGAAGAATATTTTACATCACTATTTGGATCCAAAATCATTCAAAACTGTGTTAGCAAAATTTCACAGAAAGTTTAACAATTATCCCTTGAAAAACCAAATTTTTCACTGGGTACACAAATTTCAAGCTACAGGGTCAGTAAACAACCTCAACAAGAAGGCAGAAAATCCCAGATCTGGCAGGAAATTGATTGCCAGATGTCCTGACAATGTGGATGTAGTGAGAGATTCTGTCAGAAGGAGTCTGAAAAAGTCCCTCTGAAGACATTCCCAAGAACTTGGTCTTTCATATGTACTGTAGGATAAAGTCAATCAATTTCTGCCCTTGTCGTCTTGTTTGACCTTTCTGAAGTGATATGATTGCTTTTTAAGAATCAGATGAAAGATGACTTGATGCAATATGAATTATCATATTAATAGGAAGTATATATTTTGAGACATCCTGTACATTTATATCTCCATTTTTGTGTTGTTTCTTGAGAGGTTTTAATTTTTTAGCACAGGGTTCTAACAATTATGTATATTTTTTAAACAGAATCTTCTGACTCATAGATGGGAACCTAAAAAGTACAACAATTCGGGGTCAAAGTGGATTTGGGAGTAATGTCAATAAAGAGGCGCCCCACATTCCCCAAAGCTCCAGAACTGGAGCCTCACCATCAAATGCAGTTTAGGGTCAGACCCAGAACAAAAAGGCAACAACGGATTATACCAAAGAAAAGTATCCAAGTTTGCATTTTCTTCAGAAATATATTTTTCTGATTCTTCAAACATAGATTCTCACATTTATAGCCATAAAATGTTTCTTTTTCATTACAATTTTTCCTTGAAAGATTATTAAAATCTAAAAATAAAGGGTGTTTCAAAAATTCAGTATCATTTGAGATGTAAATACCCGAGTAACTACATCATCATCATCACCATCATCATGTCGTGCCATCAACACGGATTTCCCTGACCCTCTCTCACCACCCCTACCTATCATCCATTGCTTCCAGGAGGTCTTCAGGGTTACATCATGTATCGGCACAGAACTTTTGTATGTAGGTTCTAGCTGGTTGTCCTGCTTTTGCTCGGTCATGTGAAGAGGTCCACAGGAGTACATCACTTATGAGCTTGTCCCTACTTCTCCAGTAGTCCTGCATGTCTTGTTCGTCTAACTTGGACAGTTTTCATGATAGGTGGTAGGTGGCCGTACAGCTGCCGCTTTGTGGGGTGCTGCCTCCAGGACTTGTTCAATATTGCTCGCAGCATTCTTGTGTAATTGCCGTCAAGCTTTTTCTTCATACATTTAGTTAGCATCCATGTAGTGCGTCCATAGAGCAATATCAACATGGCCGCTGCTTGGAAGACTAAGTAAATCAAACTAAACTGGCTTAACAGAAATGACATCAGTTTTTCTGAAACACTGTGTGTATTTAATGATCTCAGGATGTTTTTAATTCACAGTCAATTATTATCTTTAGAGTTGAGAAAAAAATAGGTTCTTTTGCTAAGCTGATTTAGTGACCAAAAACAAAAAAGGTGACCTTTTCAAGAATTTTGTTTATGCCTCCAAATAGAATTCATATCATATTATAAATATTTGATGTATTATTATGTTGGGATAAAATTGTGAACACTTTTATGACACATTTAGATGTACGTAAAATTGGCTATTATTTTCCTAAGAATTTTATATTTCCCTTTTAAATGACATTCAATCCTGGCTGATTGGAAAAACTCATTTATATTAACAACAATCTCTTAAAGTTATTAATTAGTAGTTTACTTTTTAAACTTTTACCATAAACTAACCAAAAACCATGGAAATATGATTTATCACTATAAAGTAATTTTTCAAAAGAGAACTATAATGAATTTTTAGCAGAAAGAACCTTGTATTTTTGTTTTGGCACGTAATTTAATTTGACCATTAGGATCGCCGAATATTTTCACCCAATCAGGATGACTTGTCCTATTCAGCCTGAACCATCTTTCCAAGCAGCACTAAAAATTGAAGAAAGCCTGCGAAATACTCTCTTCCTCAGAAATCCTCAGTGGGAATGGACGTCTTACTGTCTGCTCTTGAATAGCAGTAGCAGCATCATACACTATGAGGAGAGACATCTAGTTTATGGACCCCATTGCGTCTATTCTTCTAGACCAAGGGATCCAAGATGAAAATGAATTGGATAACACTCTATAACAGTTTCCTTCCATCTTTCCTCCCTACGAGACTCTCAGCATACCAGAGTAAATCCTTGACTTCATGCTGACATTAAAACCTTCATACAAAACCTAACGACGTCTTCATTCTTCTCCACCACCTTTATTTTCCATCAACATTTAGTGAGGGGATAACAACCAATGAAATACCAACGCAACCAACGTAATACCAACGCAACCAACGTAATACCAACATAACCAATGTAAAAATGAATTTAAATCAAAAACATAATAATAATAATAATACCCCCATCACTATAAATTAAATACACTTAAAATGCAGAAGCCAATGACTTTTGAACTCACTATGAAACTCAAATTCTATATATATTTGATTAATTCAATATCCCCAAATCCCATAATTATCTTATATAATCACACAATCAATATTTTTAATATCAGGAAAATTGTATGGTTTTCATACTACAACCATTTAATGGCACTTAAAGGAAATTTTCATGAAAAACTAAAGCTATGACATTATAAATATGTTTGCTAAAAAAACACTCACAATTTATCCAGCAAAATTTCATTTGCTTTATCACCTGCATCCTTTTTTATCATAGCATTTCAAGACATGCATTCTCTCATCTTTGTCAGTTATTCTTGCTCATCTCCAAGAATGTTGAAGGCAGTTTGATCTGAATCTGAATTTACAATTATAAATCTTGATCAAAAGGTCTGACTATAGATTGTACTCAATATACAGCTATCACTGGTACATTGTGATTACAGTGATTCACAAATAATGGAGATCATGTTACCAAAATATCCTCTACTGCACAATGGCAAATAATGCTGCTAAATACAAACCCAATCCCTCTAGTGATAGTAATTTTAAATAAAATCTATTGATGAGGCACAA
>CAUZXS010001261.1:0-5000 GCA_963585895.1 Sepioteuthis lessoniana | reverse complement strand
TTCATAATATAACAATGTTTTCCGACAATGCTTAATTATTTCTACCTTATCTAGAGGTATAACTATATATTCTTTAGCTAAATTTAACGCCTTATCCAACGTCTTTTCATTTATAGAAGGGTAAAAATCCTTTATATCATACTTAATAAAGGAGCACCTATTGTCCTTCTCACACTCCTCAAACCACTTAATACAGTCATTAGTGCTCCTCCACTGGTTGATGCTCAACGCCCTTCTAAGTGATTCACATATTTCTTGTACGATTATCTTACTAATCCTACCTATTTGAGTCTTGGCCGGGTTAATGAGTCTACATTCCGGATTTGTCTTGAAATTACTTTTGTGGTCTTTTATAGTAATAAAACAATTCTTGCTATTATATTTTTCTACTCTATCAACAATGCCTAATTTATGCGCCAACATCTTTGCTTCCTCATTTAACTCTTTTTCTAAATTAGGTGGTGCCTTCTTATAATTCTTACCCACCTCCTTACGAATCATTTGTCTATATTTTTCCTTTTCTATCTTATATAAATTGCCCGACTTATCTGACTTTACAAATATTTTTCCGGAGTCCTTAATTTTCCTCATATCCTCATACATTTTTTGTTGAATATTATTGCGCATCTTCCTAAATTTTATCTCCTTAACCATTCCTATCATCTCAGCCTCAAATTTTTCCATCTCTTTGATATGGGGGGGGGTGTTTCGTGGTTTTAAACCCATATTTCTCCCTTCCCTCTTTATCTATATAGTTAATTGTATTGAGAAAAAAATATGCTTTCCACCTCATATTTTTTATAAAGGATTCTATCCTCCTCAACAGAACTAACTTATACTGATGCCTATCAGGTATTGGTATGTTCTTGTATGAATAACTTATGTTCGCTCTCTCCATAGTAACAAGAGCAAAGAAAGTGCTCAATGGACAACTCCAGAGCTTCAATATTACTAATCAAATATCTACCAGTAATCACGGTATCAGAAAAAAACCAAAAAACCCCTGCCCAGGGACAAGAGAAAAAATGTCTCGAGTCACGGTCCAGAGGAAAAAGAAAAAAGTTTTTTGGGTAAAAAAGAAAGAAAAGACCAACCTCGTTCTACTCCTTGAAAAAAATCAAGGGGTACTAAGTCAGTGGCCAAAAGAAAACCAAAAAACCCTCCGCGAATACTGCAATGCTACGATTACTAAAGTGCTCAACATTAAACAATGGAGCCAAATATAGAATTAACTTAAATCGCTAGTCGAAAATCTTCTACTAAAGTTTCACCTTAACTTTATTTCTTTGTAAGTACAAAGAAGGCACGAGGCCTTGTGGTTTTGGGGGAGGGGAAGGGAGCGGTCATGCTATAACTGTATTTTCTATGGGGAACCTAGCTAGCCACATTCGCCGACCCATTCAACAATACAATATATAATCACTCGTCCATCGCCATACACGCAGCAGCCACCACAATACCGCATTTGCTCTATGAAAAATTCCTACTTAAAACCCGAAACTTATGCATGATTTTATTTACAATGTATGATTTTGATGGATATGCTGGGAATGGGAGAAAAAACCCCGAAAAAACATATGTATACGAAAAACAAGGAAAAAATTCCCCGTTTGGTTTCCCTCCCATCCCCCCGTCTATAAAATTGGAGGCCGACTGTTTTCCGGGTCGAAAATACCGGAAACAAGCCGGACCTACCCTAGGTGGGGCAGGGTTCCTACTCTACAGGGATAAAAGAATTAAAAGGGTCGGGCTCGGCATGGGTCGATAGAAGCGGGTGATTTGATTTTATACATATGAATGTTCAAGATCTTCAAAAAGCGGACTGGGATACAGGTTGAGGTACAAAAATAATGGGGTTGGGGAAGATCTTGAGTGCTAGCGACTAAATGACGGGGACAATGACTCACAACATACTGCTAACTCGGTTGCAAGGGGAAAAAAACAAAACAAAGCAAAATCCTACTTACCAAGGGTGGGGTCCCTAGGGACCCGTTCCATAGACGCCATGGGTAGGCAGAGGCGGGAAGGATGACTCCAACATTGCCCCCTTTCGTACGACCAAGCTCGCTGCAGTCACCCACCTTTTGCTGAATGTTATGCGATCCAAGCATTTTCTATCGCATCTGATTTTGACCCTCAGCTGATGCCGAAAATACAAGACCAGATCACGATGAGAAAAGTTTGCATCGTCATACAATCCCTTGTTTCGCGTCGTCCAAATCACCATTCTAGCTACAGCTAGGATCGCGAGAAACACCACACGCTTCTCACCGTGATACGGAGGAAGAACGTTGTCTACGACGTAACCAACGTCGAGCAGCACAAGCTGTTTGGGTTCGATGCGAGCCGTCCACTCCCCGACGTGATCCCAAAACGGGCGGACTCGCTCGCAGTAGTAGAAGGCGTGCTCAGCCGTTTCTTCTAAGCCACTGCTGCAGCGAGGGCAATCAGGCATGTCTGCCAGGCCCGCCTTGAAGTTCAAGCCGCGAAGGGATAACGCATTCCGAACAAGTCGCCAGGTGAGCGAGAACTCGGAGTTGTTCAAGAAGCTCGATCCTGGCGCCCAATTCCAGTGAGAGCGGATCTCCCCCGCCGTCCAGCCGTGCCGCACGCTGAGAGGATCAGAAGCGGAACCCACCACTAATTCCCGATACAGCTCCTTCCGAGGCCATGAAAGGTCACTGGACCCAAGAAGGTTACGAAGGGCCTTTCGGCACTCGCGGACAAACAGTGCTTCGCCCAAAGGCTTACGTCGACCTTCAGCCTTTGGGTCCGACTTGAGGCGAGGAAAAGTCCGACTCGCCTTTCGTCTCCACACTGAGTCCCCCGTCAAGACACGGCCCAGATATGCAAGTCTTTCAGCAAGCCAGTGGCTCTCCAGATCAGGCATACCCAGACCCCCGTTGCGTGTACGTTGGATACAGACCTGTCTACGGACCATCGGCCTTGCACCTCCCCAGACAAGTCTGGAGAGGGATCGTTGCAGTGCCAACCGATGTGCCTTAGGCAGAGGGAGTACAGCTAATCGGTAAAGGATCAAGGGGAAGACGTACGCGGCGCACGCCTCCGCCCTGCCCTTTAAGGACAACCTCCTTGAAAGCCAGATTCCCACCTGAGCATTCACCTTAGCATGTACTTCCGACCAATTTCGCTCCAGTTGGAGGTCGGGCCCAAACCACACCCCGAGGATGCGGATGGGTCCGTCACTCCAGCGGAAGGGCCCTGGAAGAGTATTGCTACCCCTCCAAGCACCAAGCCGCAAACCTTCGCTTTTGTCAAAATTGACCTTGGCCCCTGCAATCCGCTCATACTCGACAACCGCCTCTTTCACAGCCTCTATATCCTGAAGGCGGGATACGAAAACTGTGACGTCATCAGCGAACGCGGAAACCCTAGCCGCAAGGCGGCCAACGAATGGGATACCGCGCAGTGCCGGACTTGTCCCCTCATCCCTAAGCCTGCGCAGGAGGGGCTCCAACGCGAGGACATAGAGAAGAGGAGACAGGGGGCAGCCCTGCCGGACCGATCGCTCGATCGCGATCACCCCCGAACGCCTTCCGTTCACCTGCACCACTGCCTGAGGGTTGTGGTACATCATGCTAATCCATCTGCGGAACTCCGGTTGGAATCCGGCAGTCTCCAAAACAGACGCCAAGAACCGATGGTCTACCCTATCGAAGGCCTTGGACTGATCCAAACTGATCAGCGCGGATTCGGTGTCGTCTTTTATCCCCTCTAGGACCTCGCGAATCAAGTGCAGGTTGTCCTGGATCGATCTTCCCTTCACAGCAAAAGTCTGTTCGGGGCCGATCAGATCACTAATGACAAGCTGTAAACGATTCGCTAAGACCCGGGCCAAAATCTTTAACTCTGTGTTAAGCAGAGTTATGGGCCTGTAATCGTCTAAACCCTCCCAAACATGCCTGCCACCTTTCTTCAGCAATGTGATCACGCCCTTGGTAACGCTACCAGGGATGGCTCCCTGGGCGAACCAATGGTTGAACATATCCGTCAGAATAGGCACAAACATGTGCGACATCCTCAAGTACACTTCGTACGGCAAACCATCTAGTCCCGGCGACTTGTTGAGGCCGACCTGCTTCAACGCATCACGGACTTCGCATTCAGTAACCACACCCTCGCAGCCAGCCGCTTCAGCCGCCCCAAGACGGGGGAAGTCGGCCAGATAGCTACGAAACTCCCGGAGCGGGAGATCAGTGCAGCGGGCAAAGCGATCCCGAAAGTGCGCCCGAAAGGCGTCACGTATCTCACGACCTGATCGCAGCAGACGCCCGTCCGGGGTCTTCACAGATGCGATGTACCGATCGGGGAACCTTCGCACTTCTTCTTCACGCGCAGTCGCGTTCGATTTCACAGCTTCGTTGAGAACTCTTTTTAGCCTAGATCTAACTACTGATCCCTTGTAGCGCTCGCTACTCTCACGCTCAAGGTCCCTCCTAGCTAGCTCTACACCTAGGGAGTCCCCCCCAGCCACCGCCCGGGAAAGTCTATCATCTATAGATTTCGCCTCCGCGGTCCTATCTAAGTTGAGCTGTCGACCGTACTTGGTGGCGAAATCTCTAATTCTATGCTTAAGAGAAGCCCACCACCTATTCCCGGTAACCGCCCCCACTAACGCCCGCTGAATTAGGGATTCCAGCCGGTCCCGGAAGTCCCGTATCTCCAGTAAGGAGGTATTGAACTTCCAGTAGCCGGCTAGACTAGGTCTATTAACTAACCGCAGACTGACTCTAATGAGTTTATGGTCAGTCCACGCTATCAAGTGGAACGTGGGACAACTAACAAAATCAATGTCAGCTCTTCTCACTAACACTCTGTCCAAGTAGGAACCTACTTTGGCAGAGGGCGAGCTATCTAGCCACGTCCACATCTCCCGCCCTGGGTGATCAAGACGAAACCTGTCGACGAGATCGTGACGAGTCACGAAGCCGACAAGGCTGCTCTCACACCTTCCCGCACTACTAGCTCCCCGACCGACC
>CAUZXS010001260.1:187500-195095 GCA_963585895.1 Sepioteuthis lessoniana | reverse complement strand
CAGAATGAAAAAAAAAGAGAAGAGAAATGAGAAAGGGATAGGAAAAGATAAAAAAAGAAAAGATGTCTGTATGAAAAATGAAAGTTTTCCCAAAAATGTGGAACTAAGTGAATGTCAAGGGATGAGATAGAAATAAGGAAAATGTGTCACCTGCGCCCCCTCAAAAAAGAAAAAAAAACAAACAAAACAAAACAAAAAACAAACAAACAAAAAAAACCCTAAAAAATAAAACAAAATTAGTCTTACAAAAGAACAAAGTGAAGAAAAGTAAATCTTAAGATGAAAGGCAGAGATCTAAGGTGAGGTTACATTTAAGAAGATGAGGAACAAACAACCAAATGATGAGTTTCTACAACACCTGAATTACCACACAGTTCTCTCTCCAGATTAATCTTTGTATTTCTCTTAAAATACTTTACCTGTTGTATAAAGCCTAAACGACTTTGACATACCTTTTGATTTGTTTTCAACCTGCAGTCATGCAATAGTATATGCAAAGGTATAACATTATATAGGTAATAACAACAATCTAGTTTCTCATGATAGTTCTTTTTATCATTACTTATTTATCTAACAAGGTATGATTAGTCAACCAAAGAAAAAAAAATCCACTGGTATCAGATATTTATTCAAAAGGTTTGTTGGCTGGCTTTATAGCATGTCAACCACTGTTTGGAAATCCTTTTTTTCTGGAAGTAATTATATGGCTTCCAGTAACTAATGATAATAACAATAACCATAAACAATCCCTCTGCCACAAGTGGAATGTGACACAAGGTCAATTTTTGGTTTGGTTTGGTTTTATGACATATCAACCATTGTAGGTTATTTAATGCCAAATCCTATTCATACATATATATCAAATATATACATGATTTGTAAACATATTTTGTAGATAACATACTTAAACGAGCCTGAGCTCTTCTTTGCATACAGTTAAATGGTTTCAAGTATTGCTATATAACTGTCACAATTTAACATCAATCATTTGTTTGCACATATAGTTTGTTCTATTTGACCCAAAGATAGGACCCTCTCAGGTGCTATCACTCCAGGTCAGAGTGGTTCTTGGATCAATGGTAATTAAGGGTTACTCCACGTTCAGCTGGGTGAAGAAGAGGAGAATTCATACAAAGAATTTATTGCAAAGTGAAATGCAAACAGCCTTTTCCAGGTTTTCATTGAGTCTATTTCCTTACAAGAATAACCATTAGACTACCTGACTTCCATTTATATACAGGAAGTATGAGTAGAACTACCAGTAAAGTCAACAATACAGCATGGAATAAAAACAATTGTAAAAAGATTAGTATAAATAAGCATATTTCACATTAAAAGATAATAACATAGATTATGGATTTATGGTCAAGTCAGATTAAAAGCATTAATTCCTACTTGATCCTTGAAGTTAAACAGTGTTGAACCTTCTCAGAACTTGGATGGGTGACCATTTGTAACAGTAGGTATTGTAAGCAATCTGAGGCCTATGTAGCACACTAAGTAAAGCTTCATAAACTTTAAAGCACCTGTAATGGATAGTGCGTTAGTCTAGCAGACAATAGAGTTCACTTCTCACTGGGTGAGCAATACTTCTGGTCTAATGTCAAACTAAGCTAAGCTTAGTAAATGACCAGCTTATAGTAAGTAAAGTAAAGTTAGCGACCATAGTCGAGGATGACCCGAAGGCTCCCTTTTCGATAGCTACTACACCAAGGTGTAGGGGAGGGCGCTACTCCATTCCCAGGATTGCTCCACTTTACCCTTGAACCGTACCTTATAATGCTGAGTGTTAAGCAAGGTGGTATCAAGTACCATTTTTAAAGTCTTTGGTATGACTCGACCTGGGATTGAACCCAGGTCTCCCGGGCCATTGGCGAACACTCTAACCGCTGGGCCAATGTCCCGGTACTAGCTTATAGTATGTGAGTTCAAATCTCATTCATTTTTGTTAATTCCTACAATTTAATGTAATGGCCTTGGATTAAACCAGAGAAGTCTTTGTGGCATAGTGGTTAAAGTGATGGACTGCAGCCTTGAAGTACGCAAGTTCTAACTTCAGTTTTACTACTAAGTTTACTTTCAAACTAACAACCTTGAGAAAGGTATGAACCCCCTTATCACTTCAGCTATGGATTAAATAGTATCACACTTGTCCTTCTGCAAGGATGGCTTTAGCATAAAATACCCCATGAAGGTTTATAAGCCATTAAACAAGGAAACCAAACAAAACCAAACTAAGAATAAATCAGCTTCAAATGTTATAAGAAACAAAACAAAAATAGCAAAAATAAAAAATGAAAAGATAGATGGTTGGTTGGTTGGATTTTATGGCATATCAACCTTTGTAGGTTATTTAACACCAAATCCATTTTTATGAAAATAGTTCTATTTCAAACAATTCAGTTTAGCATAAGTACGTAGTTTAAATGTAAGTATGGTTTAATTGTGAAAAACATTTCTCTTTCAAGCTATTCAGTTTAGTCAAGCAGTTCTAATTCAGTTTAGTATAAGTACAGATTTTGTTTACATACAGTTAAATGTCAAAACAGTTCTCTATTAAACAAATCAGTTTAGTGTAAGTACAGTTTCAAAGTCAAATAACAGTTCTATTTCAAATAATTCAGTTTAGCATAAGCATGAAGTCATAGTATCAATGGCTCCAACTTATTAGAGACTTTCTTTTATCTTCAATGAAAAAATAAAAGTAATATTACAATCATTGCTTTCTTATTATTATTGGATGAAGAAATAAATCAAATCTATTAATAAAATTTAAGGACATGGGCTCTCCCATTATGGCGGTAATTTTCAATTCTATAAATTTCACTATGTTAGCATTGGCTAGGATACACTGACTGCCTTCTTTGAAGAGAGGTAATCCCCCACCTCTAAAAAAAAAGGAAAGAGTTTCCTGAAAATGACAGTGAACTGCATCTGGTGATGAGGCTCCAGTTCTAGAGTTCTGGGTAGTGTGGAAGTCCCTATTTCATTGCCATTACAAACAGGTCTACTCTGATCTGAAGTGGTAATACTTGTTAGGGTTCTATCTAGGGATCAAATAGAACTGTTTGGGAAAATAAAATGTTTACCCGATTAAAATGATTGTGAAGATATGCTTTTATACTGTATACAGTTGGAGAAGAAAACCCTTGTAGCATAAAGGATATCATCATAGGAACTGAATTCAGCCACCAGACTTCAAATCCTGGATGAGGATATCTGTGTTTCACATAGTGCTAATACCCTTGGGAAAGGTATGAATCCAACTATTCTCTATCTAGCTATGGGTAAATAGTAGGACAGACTGAGCTCTTTAACTTGTATATGGTCTATTATGGTTTGGTTTAGTTTGGTTTTATGGCACATCAACCATTGTAGGTTATTAATGGCAAATGCATCTTTATATATATAAACAGTTCTTTTTTAAACAATTCAGTTTAGCATAAGTACACAGTTTCAATGTCAAAAAACAGTTGTATTTCAAACAATTCAGTTTAACATAAGTACATGGTTTCAGTGACAAAAAACAGTTCTATTTCAAACAATTCAGTTTAGTGTCAGTATATAGTTGAGTTCTATTTGACCCATAGATAGGACCCTATCAGGTGCTACCACTTCGGGCTAGAGGGAACCTGGGAACAATGGCAATAAAGGAGTACTCTGCATTCCCCAAAGCTCCAGTAGTACTGGAATCACATCATCAGATTGTTTGGTGTCATATCCAAGATACACATGGGGGGGTCTTACTCTTCTGCGGAGATGCAGTTGGTATATTCTACAGCCCAAGCCGACAGGGCAAACTTGTATATGGCAACTGCTGTAGGAGAAGGAAAACTCTGAATTCAAACCAGTTGTAGATCTAGAAAGGGGTATGTTCTGCTAGGTTGTTCCTACCAAAAACACACTACATGAGTAACACTCTTCATGACTAAACCAGATTACAGGACCAGTGAGAGAGATAAATGGAAGCCATTATTGTTAAACTGACATGAAATAATCCAACAAAGGTTGACATGTCATAAAACCAACTAACTGACCAATCAATCTGCAAATTGAAAAGCTTCACATTTCACCTGGTCTTAAACATAAATCTCTGCTACCAGTAGGAAACATGTAATGATCTAAACAGATCCAATATGAAAGTAATGAGATCTCTTGTCAAATACAATGAAATGAGATAGAAACATTATGTTGCATTAACTTTTTAAGTGGGGATGGCTTACCTGCTATGAAAAATCTTGGCAATCACTAAGTTTGGGAGGAAATATGTGACTATCCCAGCCACTAGGCAAACTTGATACAGAGATGGTGAGATCTCAATAGAAAAACATTACATGCTAAAAAGTCAGAATTTATTGCTATTCTTGTTGCAATAGGTTCATGGTAACCCAATCCAATTGGTAAACAGCAAGAACATAAGTTGCATCATCAAATGACAAGTTTCTAAATATTTATGAAGCTTGGGTTAATATGGCACAAGGCCAAATTGAGAGGAGAGGCACAATGTGCTGTATCAATCTTCCAAGTCGTTAGGGCTTCATTGTCTAGAAAACCAGAATGTCCTGATCATGATACTAAACTACATCTGATTGTGAAGCTACAGTCCTGGAGCTCTGGGGAGTGTGGAGTCACCCTTCATTGGCATTATTCTCAGATCCAGTTTGACTGAGATGTAGTACCTGTTAGGGTCACATCAATGGAACAAATAGATTTGTTTTAAAATTATTCATATTCAATAAAACCTTTTAAGAAACAACAACACAAAAAAAATGTAAATATAAATGAACAATGAATGTGATTCTCTAACCTCTTGGCATAAAATAACCCAAGAAGGATAGACATGCCATTAAAATCAATTAACCAATCAATCATAGAAAATCAGCATTTGAAACCTTGGATTTTACCAGGGTTTGAACCACAATCTTTGGTGGTGTTGGAAAATATTTCAAGTATGAGGCAGGTTCAATAACAAAGATAATGACAATCACAACAAAGTGGTAAAATGGGATTGGAAGATTGTGTTGAACCAATTTCCAAAGTGGGGAGAACATATCTGCTATGAAAATGAGCATTCAAAATCTTTGCTTTTTAGTTATTTCCCAAGCTTAGCTTAGTTGTGTCATAAAGACAGAAAGAAAGGGCACCAATTGAGAATCAAACTCACAAACAATGATCTGCAAATCTAACTTGTTCGCCATTACACCACTTGAGGTGCTCAAACAGCAATAACTGGTTCTGACAGGAAATGTGCAAATATCTCAGAAAAAGATAATGAGATCTCTAAAGAAAAAATTAAAATGGTAAAAGATCAGAATTCCCTGCTGTTGAGATAGGTTCTAGGTAATCTAATCCAAATAGTGCACAATAAGAATATAAGTTGCAGCACCAAAGACTTGACGGACGTTTTTTGCATTAAGAATAATGAACTCTGAAAGATTTCAGCAAGAAGTGTGTCAAGTATAGATGAGGTGCAAAAATACAGGTTTGCTTTTTTTGTGAGTTCTCTCCCTTGACAAATCCAAATTTTCATTTTTTCTTTTCTTCACTAAACTTTATTTTGGAGATGTTGGTAGGCTAATGATTGACAGCACCGAAAATGGAATAAGCAACCAAAATTCAAATATCAGACTTTGGGTGGGCTACCAGATTAGGAGAATAACAGCTCTGAATTCAAAACCAGCTTTGAGAGGTTTAGCAAGTAGGCAGGGATAATAAATACTTGAAAAAACAAAGGGTGAGGAAAATAGCAAATCATTCTCCAGGACATCCACCAAATAATAATTTACTAAGCTTTTTGCTCAGATGTGGCACAAGGCCAACAGGTAAAATGTTTAGTAATTTACTAAGCTTTTTGCTTAGGTGTGGCACAAGGCCAACAGGTAAATTGCTTAGCAACTTACTAAGCTTTTTGTTTAGCACAAGGCTGTATGAATGGAGCACTCAATGAAACTCAAACTCACTCGTGAAGGTTTACTCGTCTAGCTTGTTAACCATTACACCACCTGAGTCACCAAGTAGAAGCAACTTGACAAAAGAAATTCAATCTGAATTTTATGAATAGTGTCATGTAAAATTTTTTTCTATTGATATCAAATATTGTTTATATAAATTTATTTCAACACAGATATTTAGTCTAGCACAAGTATAAATGGAGCAGGAAAGTGTGAAGAAAAACTCCAATATTCCAAATGAAGCAGGCCAGTCAGTCTTGAAAATCATACTGTTATTTTCTTGATTTGGTTTGGTTTGTTTTTATGGCACATCAACCATAGTAGGTTATTTAATGCCAAACCCTTTTTATGCATATAAACAGTTCTATTTCAAACAATTCAGCTTAGCATAACTATGTAGTTTGGAAGTCAAAACAGTTCTATTTCAAACAATTCAGTTTAGCATAAGTACACAGTTTAAATGTCAAAAACAGTTCTATTTCAAACAATTCAGTTTAGCATTAATACACAGTTTAGTTCTACTTGACCCATAGACAGGACCCTATCAGGTGCTACCACTCCAGGCCAAAGTGGACCTGGGAGCAATGGCAATCAAGGGCTACTCTGCATTCCCAAAAGCTCCAGCATTAAGGCAGCCACACCATCAGATTGTTTAGTATCATATCCAGGACACTCATTGGGAGAGTCTTACTCTTCTGCAGAGATGCAGTTGGGGTATTTTGCAGCCCCAGCCGACTAGGCCACCAGGACACTCATTGGGGAGTCTTACCCCTTTGCAGAGATGTAGTTGGTGTATTCTGCAGCCCCAGTCAACTGGGCCTTGTTATTTTTTTGATCTTGAACACTGAACACTAAACTAGAATTAAGTTGTTTAGTCATTGATTAGTTGGTATTAAGGCATGTCAACCCTTGTCAGGTTAGGTTATTTAATGCCAAAGTCAATTGTTTTGGGTTTTTTGTAAGTAACTATATACTTTCAAGTAAATAATGATAATTACCATTAGTAAATTATAACTTCAATTAACTATGCTCACTACAAATAATTCGCACAGAATAATATTGTTTTAAATAACTATTCTTATTTGATAATAATAATAATAATAATAATAATAATAATAATGTGTAGTGATAGAGATGAAACGATCAATCACATAATAAGTGAGTGCTGCAAATTAACACAGAAGGAATATAAGACTAGACATAACTAGGTGGGAAGGTGATTCACTGGGAATTGTGCAAGGAATATAAATTTGACCATACAAACGAATGGTATATTCACAATCCAGAGTCTGTCCTGGAGAATGAGACACACAAACTCCTTTGGGATTTTGAGATACAAATGGATCACCTAATCTCGGCCAGACGACTAGACCTTATAATAATCAACAAGAAAAAGAGAACTTGCCAAATTGTGGACTTTGGTGTCCCAGCAGACCACAGAGTAAAATTGAAAGAAAACAAAAAGAAGGATAAGTACCTGGACCTAGTTAGGGAATTGAAAATACTGTGGAACATGAAAGTGATGATTATACCAATTGTAACTGATGCCCTTGGTACAGTCATCAAAGGACTGGTACAGGGACTGGAGAACTTGGAAATAAGAAGATGAGTAAAGACCATCCCAACTACAGCATTGTTGAGATC
>CAUZXS010001260.1:162500-182500 GCA_963585895.1 Sepioteuthis lessoniana | reverse complement strand
ATGCTGGACTGATTTGTTTGAATTAGAACTAAATTAAATAGCTTGAAATAGAAATGTTTTTGACAATTAAACTGAGTACTTATGCTAAACTGAATTGTTTGAAGTGGAGCTGACATTTTGCATAAGAATGGATTTGGCATTAAATAACCTACAAAGGTTGATATGCCATAAAAACCCGACCAACCAACCAACCAACAATAGTAGGAAAATATACAGAATAATTAAAATACTTCAGAGAAGATCCTCAGAAAACAATGAAAAAATGGTTTTCCTTATTTTTTTTTTTATTACTGATAAACTAAACAGTGGAGAGAGTGTTTTCTCTTGAGTGACCTGGGAGAGCAGTGATTAGGAGGATTTAGTCTGGTGGGCAGAGAGAAAAGTGAAGAAAGTTGACTGCAAGCTGTTTCCTGTTTCCTGCATCTGTTGCCATATTAACTGACAATCAGATTTATTAGTGAGTGAAATATTACAAAAATACCAAATTTGTAAGGAATTCTTAGGTCATTAAGTAAGGTGGAAATAGAAATATGAAGTATTCTCAAGAATTTTTTTTCTGATAAAAAAAAAACAACAATAATCAGTCGAATGAACTCTTCCTTTTAAGGGGTTCAGAAGACTGTTTTTTTAAAAAAAGTTTTTGATTAGAGTGTTTACAACATTATAAACTCATCTGTCCCCAGGTGTACATATCTAGGTGCAATAATGCATGTGCATGTAAGTATGATTGATTGATTTTAATGGCATGTTAACCTGTTTGGGGTTATTTTATGCCTAGAGGTTAGGGAATCACATTCATTGTACATTCATATTAACATTTTTTTCTTTTTTTTTCCACATAATTATGTAATATAAAATATTCCTATCTAATACACAGTTATATAGTTTCAAGTATTCCTATTTAACACAAATAATTTGCACACAGTCATATAGTTTCAAATAATTAATAATAATAATCCTTAATAAACAACCTCTGTAGAGAGGTAAGACCCTCCCCTCATACAACCACCAAAAGGGGTGTCTTGGGTATAACACTAAAATGGTTCTGTTAGAGATCTGAGGAGTGTGAAAAACCTCTTCATTGCCATTACTCCCAGATCAACTCTGACCTGGAGTGGTTGTACCTGTTGGGATCTCATCTATGGGTCAAATAGAACCATTTGAAAATTATTAGTATTAGATAGGAATACTTGATACAATATAACTAAATGAAACTTATAGTTGCATGAATCTATAATTGTTTACATTTTGTGTAATGGTTATCATTAGATGAAATGTAATTGATGACCTGAGTTCAAATCCTGGACAAGGTTGTTAGCATTTCACTATGTGCTAATGCCCTTTGGAAAGGCATGAATCCATCTGTGCTACCCCCACCTATGGATAAATAGTAAAGCAGACTGGGTTCTTGTTTGTTTGTTTTGTTGTTTAATGGCATATCAACCTCTTGGGTTATTCAATGCCAAATCCATCCTTCTAGACGTACAGTAGTAGTACTATTTAACCCATAGCTGGGAGGATGAGGGTTCATATCTTTCCCAAGGATATTTGTCCGAAAGTGAATGTAATAGTGCAATTGGAGTCTGAACTTGCTAACTACGATCCTGCAGTCCAATACTTTAACCATTACACCACTAGGACACCCCCACTGGGTTCTCTGGGTTAGGCAACTAGACTAAGAGAAGGAAAACTCTGAGTTCAAACCAGCTTTATTCCACTAAAAATTTGCCCTTGTGTGACATCTTGCCCATGGTAAAGGGTTTGGTAAGTACATGTATAAGTAAGTCAAGTTGGTGACCGTAGTTGAGGGCAACCAGAAGGCTCCCTTTTCAATAGTTACTACACTGAGGGGAGGGCACTACTCCTTTCCCTGGATTGCTCCACTTTACCCTTGATCCGTACTTTATATTGCTGAGTGTTAGGCAAGGAGGTATCAAGAACCATTTTTAAAGTCTTTGGTATGATGTGAACTGGGATTGAACCCAGGTCTCCCGGACCATTGGCAAACACTTTACCCACTGATCCAATGAGCCAGCATACATGTATAGATTATTTGTATTAGATAGGAATACTTGATATTATATAACTGTGAGCAAATTATTTTTATAAAGAATAGTTGGTTGAAGCTATAATTGTTTACAAATGATTATCATCATTAATTACTTGAAATCATATAATTGCTTGGAAAGAAATTTTAAGTTTTAAGAGAATGCATGAAATTGACAGTCATGGGACCAACCAAGGAGAGGTGGATGAACTACAAGTAATTTCAAATTCTATTTTGGTTTACCGGCTGGTATTGAGTACTTTAGGGATTTTTTAAATAACATTTTTAAGGGTGGAAATGAAAATGAAATTCGACTGGGACACTAATATCTTAGTGAGAGTGAAAGAGTTAAATAACCCCCAAAGGATTAACGTACCATGAAAACAATCAATCAATGCATGTTTTTTTCATATTGATTTTTCTGTTACCAAAATACATGTGTCCTTTGGTCATTGCTAAAGATACCAATAAGTACCACTGACTCTATTGATTATAGTACAAAAAAGAAATTTAGTCAAGGGGACAGATCTCTGATCCCAAGGACTCAGAATTTACTTTTTTGCCTGAAGGCAGGTGTGAATATGTAGCTATCAGTTGATAATTACTGTAGACCTGTTGAGGCAGGCCTTCAACAAGGGTAAAAGTGAAAAGATATAATTGGATATAGCAAGTGGTGTAGACGAAAAAAAAAACAACAAAAATACAAACGAAAAACAAAACAAAATTAGAGAGAGAGAGAGAGAGAGAGAGAGAGAGAGAGAGAGAGAGAGAGAGAGAGAGCAGGTTGAAAGAGAATCAGGATATAAAAAGAAAGAGATCTTATTGAAAGAAACCTTTTTTTCAATAAATTAAATTAAAATGATAAACAAAGTGAGAGAGAGAGAGAGAGAGAGAGAGAAGTAGAAAAACAGAAAAAATATTAAAACCCTGAAGTGAGAGGGAAAGAAAGGGAGAGAGCTATAAAGAAAGACAGGTTAAAAAGTGATTAAAAATGGAGGAAGAGAAGAAGAAAAGTAAAACATAAGACCAGGAGAGAGAGAGAGAGAGAGAGAGAGAGAGAGAGAGGAGAGAGAGAGAGAGATTGACATCAAAGGGAAAGTTTGAACAAGACTAGGGGGGAGAGAGAGAGTGAGAGAAGAAGAAGAAGAAGAAGAAGGAGGAGGAAACAGGAAAGAGAATGCGAATTAATTATCATTATTACTAAACCACTCGATCGGTCTTGTCCAGACATGTTTGACAACTTCTCTTGATCATTCCTGATTTTGCATGCTCTCTGACAATTCCATCCTTGCAAAGCTGGTGTCCGCATCCAATTGATCAATGTAGGTTAATAAATGTTAGTCTCAACACCTCTGGCCCATAACTAACTCACTAGACAAGTGCAAAGAGGGTGAGTGAGTTCTTTACTTCCCACCACATAAATGATGCAGTATTATCTTGGCATCAAGTGCACGAGATATTTATATCATAAAGAGAGTTTCACATGGCTAAGGTAATACAGATTTTACAAGCTTACTATTGCTTGTAGTAAAACAGTCATTATTATAGAAAATGGGCTCAGTAAACTGAGTTCAAACCCTGGATGAGGCTGTTTGCATTTTGCATAGCACTGATGCCTTTGGGAAAGATATGCATCCATCTATTCTCTCCGCTGTTATGGGTAAATAGTAGGCCAAACTGGGATCTTTAACCTTGGTATGGCAACCAATCAAGAAGGAAAACTCCGAATTCAAACCTGTTGAACTCTGCATAAAAACTAACCTTGTGTCACATCCTGTTTGTGCCGAGGGGTTGGGTAAATACATAATAAGTCCTGTCTTTTGAAATGTACATAGCAAAAAGAAAATAAAGAAGGAAACAGACAGAATCACCAAAATAACACACCTTTAAGATCAACCTTAATTCAATAAAAGTTTAGTTTGACACAAAGAAGGAATAAATGAAGGTTAGAAAGATTGTACTATGCTAATCATATTTACCGACCCCTCTGCTCAGGCAAGATATGACACAAGGTCAATTTTTAAGTGGAGTTTAACAGGTTTGAATTCAGAGTTTTCCTTCTCCTAGACTAGTTGCCTCACCAAGGCTGAAGAACCCAGTCTGTCCTACTATTTACTCATAGCTGGAGGGAGAATAATTGGATTCATACCTTTCCCAAGGGTATTAGTGCTATGTGAAATGCAATTAGTCTGGTCCAGGATTTGAACTTGTGTCGCCGTGTCCATTTCCTACGACGATAACCATTACACCACGGGCACCTCCGTGTACTGTGCTAATCTTCTAAAAAGACAAGCCTTGAAAATCATTATTTGCAATCCTGGCTTTGACCTTGCTTCAAACAAGCATCAATGGGCAATATGTAGCACTTTCTCTCATAGTTTGCTTTCTTTGTTTATATAGCATATCAATCTTTATGAATCATTTAATGCCAAAACCACTCTAGTTGAAGAACAGTGGTGATATTTAAACCATAGCTGGAGGAATACTTCATACTTTTCCCAAGGGTTTAAAAGTGAACATAATAACATGACTGGAGTTTGAACTCACTTACTACAAGGTTGCACTTCAGCATATTAGCCATTGAGACTTACCTTAGAAATAATTAGTATTAAGAATAGTTTCTTGAATCTACAATAGTTTTCAAATGATTTTCTTCATTTACTTGGAACAACACAATTGCTAACAAAAATGCCTGGCTTTAGCATTAAATAATCCAACAAGGATAGACTTGTAAAACAAACTCACCAACTAACCAACAATGAATATTTTCCAGTCATAATCTATTACACAGTTATATTATTTTACCTGATAATTCAACGACATACATCAGCACCCCTCCCAAAAAAACTTAAACAACTTTAGAATCAAAACAGTTACAAACTCTTCAAAAACAAATAAGAATATAATCAATAATAATAATAATGACAATACCCACATCAAATCTGATGCTGGTGTTTACTCTATCCAATGTCTAGATTGTAATAAAAAAAAGATATGGGTGAAACATTAAGTTCAATCCAATAGTGAATTTAAGAACAAAGGAGGGATTTTAAAATAGGGGATGAAAAGAAAACATTGGTCTGATATAATTTGAAAACTAATCCCAACTTTAACTTTAAAGATTCTAAAATGTTAATTAATAGACATAAAAAATGTTGAAAGATTGTTGAATCAATAAATAAATCTATTTGACCCATAGATAGGATCCTAACAGGTACTACGCCTCCCTTTTTTTACTTTTAAAGATGCAAGACTAAAGAACCCAATCTGCCTTACTATTTACAATTAAAAGTACTATAAAAGTAATGAAAAACCAAAAACCCAAAACAAAATAAGACAAAACAAAACAAAAAAAAAACAAACTTTAATTCAAAATCCCTCCAAAGAAGATTACTCAATGATCCAGTAGATTGTGTTGTTTTTCTCAGGAGTTTATTTGGCCAAGTACATCTTTCCAAGGGACATGTGACAGATTGTACTGGGTTACATAGTAGCAACAGCAGCAGTAGCAGTGCCTCAATATTATAGTCTAGTGTCAAACTAGACTAAAATAAGAATTTTACTAAATGAACTGAATAAACAGAAAAGAAAAGTTTGTACTTTACCTCCCCTGAGAATTGAGGTACTCACCTGAAATAAGAAAAAAGAAATTAAAGGTAAGTAAAAAAAAATACATTAATAAACATTAACTTGGAAATATTTCTAACAAAGATGAATAGTAAAAAAAGCTGCATTCAACTAGTCTGCTTTTGGGAAACAGACTCATTGGTCCCCAATCAGAAATTAAGAGAAACCAATTAGTTCAGTATAAAATAATCAGCTGCAATACAAGTCTTGGCCTTTTATCCATGATTCTTGTCATACCCTGGGTACTTCAGCAAGTTCATCACTAATTTAACTATCTTTGAAAATCCTTAAGGGAGGTAAAAGACAAACATTTTATCTGCTTAAACTTTTTACCGGATTAGTGCAGCTAACAGGAATTTTTCAGCTCACTATAATCAGAAAGACGAACTTGCAAACATTGCTCTATGGCAGGCGAGTCAATTTATTGCAAGGATAGATTGAAATTGAGTAAGGCAGACGTGTTTTGGCATGTTAGCAAAATACAGCTATGCATGTATATGTGTAAAATACTTTGAGAGGTATCTGGGTCTGCTGCGTTGAGCGAAGATGCAGCCATTTTGGTTACTGGAAACGGAAGGAAGCTTGTCCATCAAATCTTTGCCTGTTCTTGACAACACCTGCCCACATCAAGTCCCATACAACTTTATCATTATCTATTTCTGCACTGCAACAAAAAAACAAAAAAACAAAAAACAAAACAAAACAAAAAAACAACAACAAAAAGCAAAAGCAAAAGTTATTTAATGTTATTGTCCAGTTTGTATCTTTCCATTTTTTAAAGCTGTGGTTACATCTTTCTTAAACTGTGAGACACTCAATTGATATTTACTAAGATTACCTTAGTAAGGCACAAGGTTACAAATGTAAGCCACCTAGTGTGAATCAAACTTTACATAGTAAAGGTGTGCAAAACTAGCTAGTTAAACATTATTGATTTACTAAACTTTGCTAGAGTGGCACATGGTCACAATTTGGTTGTTTAGATCTATCTGTCTATCTATCATAACTACCCTTCACAAAAAAAAAAAAATGATTATTACATGAAATAGAAGATTGTTGGAAATTTATACTACATCCTTCATTGCCTTTTTCATGATGGAAGTCAATGGGTGGTGCCCATCTCCTATCTGAAGAACATTGTATCTGGTTGATTGACTGATTGATTAATTCTAACGGTATGACAACCAGTCTATGGTTATTTTATACCTAGAGGTTAGGGAATTACATTTAATATACATTTATACAAACATTTTTGTGTAGTTGTTTCATAAAAGATTTTTTTTACAGATGGTTCTATCGAATATGAATAATTTAAAACAGATCTATTCAACCCATAGATGGGATGCTAACAGGTACTAACACTCCAGATCAGAGCGGACCTGGGAGTAATGACACAACACTTATCAGATCATCAAAACTTGAGCCTCACCATCAGAAGCAGTTTTGTGTCATACTCAGGACACTCCCTTTTTGGAGGAAGGGTCTTAGCTCTTTGCAGAGAATACAGTTAGCATATTTTAAGCCCTGCCTGACTGGGTGACATTGTGTTTTGTCACGTGATAGCCCACGGAGACAATAGAGGTAAGATTAATACTATCCTCCCGTTGAATTAACAGTATCTAGCCGTCAAAAAAAGTGACCGTTAAGGAAGAATGTAGGTCACAGAGGGGTATCAACAGGTGTTGGTACTTAGTAACCTCAGGTCGCCGGACACCAAGGGGGAGAAGCGAGAAGCCAAATGATTGGCTGGGACCTCAAAACGGAAGTGGGGACCCCTTCCCCTCAGCGGAAGTAAGTAATAAGAAAGCGAGTTTTTGAGCAGGGTTCGTAGCGGGCAGACGAACCATAGCCATTTATTCCGGGTTGAAGACAAAATAATATCTGAGACATGAGGGACCCCTAGGTTCTTCAAGCCAGTGTAAAAAAATAGAATAAAGTCTATTAGCCCGTGAAAGAAGAAGGATTCTCCAGTGGAACCCCGTCCAAAAATAAGATAAGTAACTTTGGGGACATTTCTCCTTTATACCCAAATTTTGTATACCACTCTCTCTCTCTCTCAATTTGAAGAAAGACAAAAGTCAAGAAAAGACATTTATATTCGTGGACGGTCCAATTATTATATGTTTTGACACTTTGAAAGTGTATATAACTGTAGTAAAGGAATTCTGTATTTTTATGTTACCATGTGGTCTATGTTGTTACTTCATGCTTCCCTTTCAGCTTCTATTCGCCTTATGTTATCTTGCTTAGAATTGTCCTCTTAATTCCTTAACAATATCACACGGGAAACCGGAGTTGCCGACTACTACAATATAATATTATTATGACTAAAACCTATAGGTCCATATTCTTCCATTATCTTGGGGAAGGAAGTGAAAGAGGCCTGGTGGGTGTGTGGATAGTGTGAAATTTGGAACCCCTTGCCAGCGGTGGTCAGTCTGGCCCTAAATTAGTCCCTCACATAATATGCCAGTTCTTATATGCCTGAGAGAAAAACTCTGAACGAGGACTTATTATGTAGGGGATCAAGTGCCAACCTGCCCCGTCTTCACACGTGCGAAAATAAAAGTCCCGTTTTGGGATTTTAGTCAATTTGCCGTCACAGTTTGGTTATATATTACCAGTAGGGAAGAATTTCTGATTTGAACAATAGGGAGATGTGGATTCATGCCTATTCAAGTTGTGAAGTTGTCCAGTATGGCAAAATCAATCATCTCTTCTTTGTGAAATCTCTCCTCCAACAATGGCACACAACTACCCATTTCAAATATTAATCATAATCATCACATTCATCTTAGATGTTCTGTTCTAAACAAATGAAATATTTCTGGCAATAAGGAAAAAATGGCTGATTAAGCATTGAATTTTTCAATATTTTACCTAAAATTTGTTTCTGTAAATTACGACACTTGATATTTATGTTGTGCTTTGAAAATGAGAATGAAAGGGATTGTCAGGTGTCAGGAATTAATACTTAAAAGATTGACAGGATAGGCTTATACATATATAATATAAATGCATTGCTAATGATTTTATGATAGAAATACATTGGAAATCGAGAAGGAAAGGATTGTCAGATGACTTATAAGATGCATAGTCTATAAGGTTATTTAAGGGACTATCACTAACTGCAGTTCATCTGAGCTCTAGAACTAACCAAAGTTCAAACTTCATTAGATGGGTTCCTAATCATGATACTGTTATATAGGGGTATAATAAAGGAGCATAATGAAGGAATGATGAGACCATAACATTCTTTACAAAAATATGTCTCTCATCTTTATTTCTCACAAGGGTTGAAGCTGGATGTAGGCATGTGGGAGAGTGATAGAAACAGGGAGACAAAGGACTTGAACACAGACTAGTGGAAGACTGCTATATTGACCCTTTCTTAACTCATGTTGTGATTCCATACTCAGAGAGCCTTATATTCTTGCTTCCTTGACAAGAGGTCCTCAAGTGGATTCTGCTGTGGGTCATTGCCTCCACTGGACAGTGTCCAAGGCAGCTTCTGCCCTTAGTTGTGGCTTCAACTGGCTGACCGTGACTGACCATCTGTCTGAGGCTGCTTGTATATACAATTTCATAATGCCTACATATTCTTCTGGCTCATGATTCACATGATCTGCTTCTGCTTGTCAACCCATGCGCGCCGTCTTGCTGTTTACACAGCTGGAATATCCTATCCCAGAAATCCCTAATTGATGGCTCTGTCAAAGGTCAATTTGCAATGATACCAGCTATCACTGTTTACAGAGCTTAGAATACACCAAATGTATCCCCTACAAAGTGGTTAGACACCCCTCCAAAAAAGTAGGTTCTGAGTATAAAACTAAACTACATCCAGTGGTGAAGCTGTAGTTCTGGGAAGTGTAGAGTCACTCCTTCATTGTTATTACTCCCATATCTACTCTGAACCAGAGTGGTAGAACCTGTTAGGGTCTTATCTATGGGTCAAATAGATCAGTTTGAAAGTTATCAGTATTAGATAGGAAGAAGTGAAATTGGTGTTAGGTTTTGGTTTGGTTTGGTTCTATGGTACATCAACCATTGCATGTCATTAATGCCGAATCCACTTTTATACATATAAACAGTTCTATTTCAAACAATTCATTTTAGTACAAGTATAATTTTTTATTTACACACAGTTAAATGTCTAAACAGTTCTATTTTCAAACAGTTCAGTTTAGCATGCAGTTTCAATGTCAAAAACAGTCTTATTTCAAACAATTCAGTTTAGCATAAGTACACATTTTAGTTCTATTTGACCCACAGATAGGACCCTATCAGGTGCTACCACTCTGGGCCAAAGTGGACCAAGGAGTGATGGCAATGAATGGGTACTCCACATTCCCCAAAGCTCCAGCATTTTTTAGTGTCATATCCTGGACACTCATTGGGAGGGGGTCTTACTCCTTTGTAGAAAAGCAGTCGGTGTATTCTACAGCCCAAGCCGATTGGACAAGTGTTAGATAGGAATACTTGAAATCATGTCTGTGTGTAAACAAATGATTATCATCAAAAAGAATTGTTATTTAAAACTATACATTTGTGTATAAATTATTAGTATTAGATAGGAATTTTAGTAATTTACAAAGCTTTTTGCTTAGATGTGACACAAGGCCGTATGGATGTAGCACCCAATGAAACTCAAACTCATTTGTGAAGGTTTGCTAGTCTAGCTTGCAAACCATTACACTACCTGAGGCGCCCTAGATAGGAATTCTAGGAATTATACAATTGCATACAAATTATCTGTATCAAATTTTTGCATTAAATAAACAATAAGTGGTTGATATATCACTAAATAAATAAACCAGATCAAACTATAATACCAGCATACTGAATGCAGTGTACTATTTACAAATATTTAAAAAAAGAAATTAAATACACCCTGTTGGCTAGGGCTGTAGACTATACTGACTGCAACTATACAGAAGAGTACCCCCCCCCCCAACAAAAAAACAAGTGTTCAGGATATGACACTAAACCATCTGATAATGAGGTTCTAGTCCTGGAGCTTTTAGGAATGTGGAGTTCCCTTTTATTGCCATTACTCCCAGGTTCACACTAACTCAAAGTGGTAATACATATTTAATCTTTTACTGTACTTGAAACCTATGATTTTGTGAAAATTAATATTAAATGAAATTATCAGTATTAGATAGCAATACTTGAAACCATTTAACTGTGTGAAAACAAATGATTTTTAGCTTGTTTAAAAATAAAGTTACCAACAAACAATTCCCTTACAAATCATATATATATAAATGTGTGTGTGTGTATCGACAGGGTTTAGCATAAAATAACTATTAAGGGTCAATATGTAATTAGACCAAATAACCTAAATTAAATTCAAATGAGCACCTTATAAACCAGCAAATATTGTAATATACTGATAACTGAGAGAATTAGGCAGTTATATAAATACTATAAATGCATTGTTCATGATTTTAGGAGAGAAATTCATTAAATATCAGAATGAAAGATTTTCAATTATTAGTAATTAATACAAGCATTACTGATAGAATCAGATATCACACAGTGGAAATTTCAGATCAAAATTCAGCTAATAATTATGTGTTAGGCCATGGACTTACTGATCCACTGCTGTATTGAATAACAAAAATAGCTTGTGCATTTTTTATTTACAAAAATTTTCAAGGACAACTTTTTTGAATAACTGAGAAAGCAAGCAGTTGTTTTCAATCTATAAAGAATTCTTTTCTGGAAGGAAATACTTAGCAAACTTTTTTGATTAAGATAGAAATGCAAACAGATCTGATTTCTTCTTTCTTTGGATTTATAAGAAAATTTTACAGCATTTATTTCATTCCACCATGGTTCGGCATAACAAAGAGCTAAGATTAGTCAAAGATTTCTGGAGACAGCAGTAAACTAACAATTAGACTGAAAAATCTTGTTCCACGTAGAAATGGTTTGGTTTGGTTTTATGGCATATCAACCATTGTTAGTAATTTAGTTGGTTGGCTCGTTGGATTTTATGGCATATCAACCTTTGTAGATTATTTAATGCCAAATCCATTTTAATGCAAATAGTCAGCTCTATTTCAAACAATTCAGTTTAGTATGAGGAGACAGTTTAATTGTCAAAACAGTTCTAATTCAGCTAAACAGTTTAGTATAAGTACAGATTTTGTTTACACACAGTTAAATATCAAAACAGTTCTATATTAAACAATTCAATTTAGTGTAAGTACAGTTTCAATGACAAAAACAGTTCCATTTCAAACAATTCAGTTTAGCATAAGCACGCTGTTTAAATGTAAGTACAGTTTAATTGTCAAAAACATTTCTATTTAAGCTATTCAGTTAAGTCAAACAGTTCTATTTCAAACAATTCAGTTTAGCATAAGTATGCAGTTTAATTCTATTTAACCCATAGATAGGGTCCTATCAGGTGCCACCATTCTGGGCCAGAGTGGACTTGGGAGCAATGGCAATGAAGGGGTGCTTCACATTCCCCAAAGCTCCAGCATCATTTGAACCTCACTATCAGATTGCTTAGTGTCATATCCAGGATACTCTTGGGGGTGGGTCTTACCCCTCTGCAGAGGGGTAAGCGAATTCAAACTCTAGTTGCGCTATTATGTTCACTTTCAGACAAATACTCTTGGGAAAGGTATGAACCCCCTAATCTTCTCATCTATGGGTTAAATAGTACCACAACTGTTTTTGGCAACCAAGAGGGTTGATATGCCATTGAAATAACAAAACCAAACCAAATGTCAAACAGTTCTATTTGACCCATAGAAAAGACCCTTTCAGGTGCTACCACTCTAGGTCAGAGTAGACCAAGGGGTACTCTGCATTCATTAAAGCTCCAGCATTACTGGAGCCTCACCATCAGATAGTTTAATGCCATATCCAGGACACTCATTGGTGGGGTAATTTTACCCCTCTATAGAGATGCAGTTGGTATATTCTACAGCCTCAACCAACTGGGCTTCCATGTAGAGAGTAATCATTTACTAAGTTTAGTTTGACACAAGTATAAAGACACAAACTTACTCAAAATGATCTGCTAGCAATGATTAAGAATCATTACACCATGTGAGGTTCCTTAACTTAACAAAACTTACGAGTCTGGCACAGAAACTTCAGATTGTTGGCAGTACCTGATGTTCCTAAATCATCAATCTAAGTAGGTTAATCTCAACTTAACTTCAGTTATATATAATGACAGTAAATCTTTAAAAACTAAGCTTTGCTTGGATTTGGTTTGGTCTGGCTTCTTCATGTGATTGCATATAAACCTTCATGAGTTATTCAATACCAAAGCAATCCTAGTAGAATATTATTAGTACTTTTTAACCCATAGCTGGTGGGGATAAGAGAGTTCATACTTATCCAAAGGGTATTAGTCTAAAAATGAACATAATAGTGTGATTGGAGTCCAAACTCACTTATTAAGATGTCTCAGTCCCGCAAAATAGCTACTATGCCACTGGCACTCCTCTGTTCAGATTGGGCACATGACCATAAGTATGAGGAACCTGTTGAGAATCAAACTCAGAGTACTCAGTAGTATCTGATGAGTAAGATTCAAGCTTTTTTATAATTAACCCATGACAATCTGTATATCTAAGGTGGTGACACTGAGTGGGTAGTTGAAAAATTGCTCCAGTAAAGCATATAGTGTATATATCTATCTATACATAGATGTATGCTCACAAATACACAAATCTGTGTGTATGTATATATATATATAAATAAACACACACACACACACACACACACACACACACACACATATATATGTATGTGTGTATGTAGGCAGTGTAACATTGGAATCAAAACCACATGCGTTAATTCAGATATCAAGTACTGTTATTATAAATACAGCAATAATTAAAAACATAAAATCACTAGTTTTTATGTGCATCTGTGTATGTGTGTTAGCAGGGATATTGATGAGGATTTTTATTGGAATTAATAACATTTAATTCAGTAGTTGACATTATTATGACGGGGAGATTTATGTAAATGAGGATTTTTATTGGAATTAACATTTAATTCAGTAGTTGACATTATTATGACGGGGAGATTTATGTAAATGAGGAGATTCTGTGAACTTTCGATATTAATTAAAAAATTAGGGTTTTTACTTTTGCAGTAGTTAATTCCCCTTGACCATTTTTAGGGTTAATTAAAGGCACCTGTTGGTTGCCGAATAGTTTTTAATTTCAATTTTTATTTTATTTTTATCTAGATTGTATTTTATTTTAGGGAGAAAGTCTAAGACCACATCAGCTGAGAGAATTAACATATCTATTAGAAGTAAACAAAAACTATATGAAGATTGTTGATGAGACGCTGCTTCCTAGGTAGATGAATTTGTCTACTAGTTTCAGAGAGGTTCTGTCTAGCGTGGAAATGTTGCCTGTTTGGTTATAGCACATATATTCAGTTTTGTGTGCATTGACATGGAGGCCAATGCCTGCGGCGGCTCGTTTCAAACTATGCAGTAGTGTTTCAGTTTGGTTGGGTATATTCGCCAGTAACGCTATGTCATCGGCGTAGTTGGTGTTGGTAATTGTTTTTGTGGGGTACCTTCTGCTTCTTTTCTTTATCAGCTCGAAGTCATTTTCTCTGATTTTGTCGATCAAAGTTCTAAGCACGTAGTCTAGACAGATGATAAAGAGGTATGGGGTTAGCGTGTCCCCTTGTAGTACTCCTACTAGAATGTTGAAATATTCTGTCTCCATTCGGTGAACGTACTTTCACTTTGGTGTTTCTGTAGAGAATTGTTATTGCTGCTACGGTTTCTTTTGGTAGGCCATATACTAGTAGGATTTATTCCATCTTTCCTCTGTGAATGGAATTGAAGGCCTTGGTAAAGTCAACAAATAGTAATGTCGCCTGTAGGTTTTTTGCCCGTACACCTTCAAGGATTCTACGGTTGGTCAATATTTGTGAGGTCGTGGATCTATTTCTTTGGAAGCCATTTTGGTTTTTCCTAAGGATGTTGTCGATTTTGGGTTCTATCCGGTTTCATAGTAGGGCATTGTAAATTTTGGCTGTTATGGATGTAAGTATTATACCTCGGTAGTTCTTAACTAATCCGAGGTCACCCTTTTTAGGGAAAGGGAAGATGCATCCCTTCATCCATCTGTCAATCGGATTTTGATTATATAACTGTGTTGCAGTGTCGGAGCAGTATGTCATCAAATTGTCTGGTCTTCCATACTTCTGGGGAGGATCTCGTCAAGCCCTGCAGCTTTCCTATTTTTAATTTTTCTAAGAACCGAGTCAAGTTCTTCTTTGGTGAATGGACCTAGTTTAATATCTCATTGCTTACTGATAATTCTGGTGATCGATTCATGTGTTACTTTCGGTGGGTTTCCGATAAAATGAAATGCAGTTTTTTCCAGCCAGCGGTCATATTGATACTGTTATATGGATGCACTACTTGGACGCTAACTAAACGGCTGAAGAAGAAGCTAGACGGCAATTACACAAGAATGTTGTGAGCAATATTGAACAAGTCCTGGCGGCAACACCCCACAAGGCACCAACTATACAGCCACCTGCCTCCCATCATGAAAACTATCCAAGTTAGACGAACCAGACATGCAGGACACTGCTGGAGAAGCAAAGACGAGCTCATAAGTGATGTACTCCTATGGACCCCTGCATATGGCCAAGCAAAAGCAGGACGATCAGCTCGAACATACATACAGCAGCTATGTAAGGATACGGGATGTAGCCCTGAAGACCTGCAAGAGGCGATTAATAATAGGGAGAAGTGGCAAGAGAGGGTCAGGGATATCCGTGCTAGTGGCACGACATGATGATGATGATGATGATGATATGAAGATAATTATTTAGTTTATAAGCTTAGATTATTCAGAAGATTCCACATGCTATGGAAGATCTGGCATATGCTCAAATTGGGATGGGTCGATTTACAGGAAGATCCTGTTCTTGTTTCTTAATATTTCTAACACCTTTGGTGACAACACCCCACGAGACACCAACTATACGGCCACTTGACTCCCATCACGAAAACTATACAAGTTAGACGAACCAGACACGCAGGACACTGCTGGAGAAGCAAGGATGAGCTCGTAAGTGATGTACTCCTATGGACCCCCACATATGGCCAAGCAAAAGCGGGACGATCAGCTCGAAACTACATACAGCAGCTATGTGAAGACACAGGATGTAACTTTGAAGACCTGCCGGAGGCGATGAATGATAGGGAGGAGTGGTGAGAGATGGTCAGGGATATCCGTGCTGGTGGCACAACTTGATGATGATTGTTGTGATCCTCTTTGCCCTTGCCTGAGAATTTAAAATTCATAGAGGTCTTCCTTTTGTTTTTTTGTTTTTTCATACACATTTAGACAGTGATCCACATTTATTGTTCTGCAACTTCAAGTCTAACGTGTAAAGTCATCTGATAAGATGGAGAGTATAATAATATTCTCTGGCAAAATAAATTCATAATGACAATTTAACCAGGTTTGTGTTTCCTTCTAATTGCACTATATATATATATATATATATATAATGTATGTGTGTATGTGTGAGTGTGCATGTCCATGTGTATTTAAGATTGCAGTGTTTATAAAAAGAGTACTTGATATCAGGATACAAGATATGTGGTTTTGATTTCTATATTGTATAACTCAAATGTCAACACACACACACACACACACACACACACACACACACACACACACACACACACACACACACACACATATATATATATATACACATACATATATACATACATACACATACATACACACAATAATATATATACATTTACACACATGCACACAAATATAATTGTTGATCTATAATCAATACCAAGATCTCTTAATCTGTTTCTTGTTTTATATCTTTCCTTTTCTTTTCTATCATTTTTTTTCAGCAAGCTTTTTCAACCTTTCATCTTTCTTTTTTACTTTCATTTATTTTTACCAAACCAAAAAGAAAACCTTTCCTTCTATTGGTTAACTCAATTTAATCTCCTCTTTTTTTCTTTCCTTCTTAAAAAACCCTCAAATTCAAACCTTATATTTGAAAAGATTCTTTTTACTTTGATCTTTCTTTTGACTTCTATCTCCCTTTCTTATTTTGTATTTTTTTCCTTCATTTTTTCTTTCTGTATCAATGCATTCCGCTACGGCTCAAAGTGCCACTTTCAAATTCTTCTGACAAGGAGCAGTGTGTTGTATCTGTACCAGTATGAATCTCTTGATTATTTTAAAAGCTATAAGATGTAAAAAGTGTAGATGAAAACTGTTATTAAAATAAATGCAAGTTTAACATTTTTTTTTAAAGTAAATACAACAAAAAATAGGCATAGACATATAGGTGATTATTTGAATTAAAAAAAAAAGATTTTGATTTTATATCTTTTGGTAATAGGCTTAAACAGATTTTCATGGGAACTGATAGTACATTCTGATCTCAGGAAGAAAAATAGAGAAAGAGATACTTGATCCTCAACTGGGAGTACAGATATTATACTCTTTTCTCACAGGAAAGAAAAAATAGAAAAAGGTACATTGTTCATAATAATATTGACTAGATGACCCATGAACATACTAGCTTCAAAATGTAACTATATATATATATATATATATATATATATATATATATATATATATCATATGAAATATGAAAAAATGAGATATTCAAAGGATGTATTTATTTATTGATGAATAAACATTATATATTGACATATTATTCATACACAAATTTATTCTTTCAATATCGTACTTTTTCCTATTTCAAATTTACTTACCCTTGGATTTATTTTCCTTTTTCTCTTATATATAATAGAAAAAATGGAAGTAAATGCAAGGGTATTAAAATATATATGCATGTAATCAATCCTAGAGTAGGTAATACACACACACACACACACACACACATACACACACACATACACACACACACACACACACACACACATAATATTTAGGAAGAAGTGAAGGATTTTTATTAGCATTTCAGAGTTATCGATATAATATCAAGAAATTGGATGATTAAAAAGTAACATTCAGAGCAAATGTAGACACTATAAAAATACTTCAATTACAAATTAGGCTGGAAATTCATTTATTCTCTAAGTTAGTGGATTTTAATGGTTGCCATAATAAAAATGTGTTTATGCTAAGTTAGTTACACACACACACACACACACACACACACACACACACACACACACACACACACACACACACACACACACCTCTCTAAAGAAAACAAACTTTTCATTACCTTTACATGATAACAAAATGATTAAAATTTGCACATTATGCATGGATTAGTGCTTTTTACAATATAACAGTATTTTTTATAAACAAAACGTCTGGTTTAACCATGAGTTCATCTCTTAGTGGAGTCCTTGAATTTCTTGAATCTAGTTCTTTAAAATTCATAATAGCCAAAGATTTTAACTATTTCTGTTGTATAAATGATATATTACTAATATATCAATGGAATAATGACTTTTACAAAAATTATGGATAGATTAAACAAAATTGAACCTATCATAGATTTTACTTACAAACTAGAAGCAAACAATGTCTTACATTTCTTGGATATTTTACAAATAAATAATGATAACAAACTAGAATTTAAAATTCATTACAAACCAAAATAAAAATGGAATAATCATAGATTTTTACCTTAAAGATTTTAGAATTTGCACCTCTAAATTTTTAAATGATAAATTTTACTATATAGAAAATTGCTTGGCACAACATCAATATCTTAAATCCTATATACAATGTGCTAAAATAAAAGATCTCAAAGTTCACAAATTTAAATGTTTTCCAAAAATACCCAACAATAAGTTTTCCAATAATAATTACAAAAATATACTATTTTACCTAAGAGTTCAACCACAAGTATCATTAAAAAAGAAACACAAACAACCTTGGAATCAAAACAGTCACAAACTCTTCAAAAACAATTATGAACTTAATCAATAATTAGAATAACAATACCATCATTGGGACAGTGGAATCGTAGTAAGCGAGTTCATACTCCAGTCGCACTATTACATTCACTTTCAGACAAATACCCTTGGGAAAGGTATGAACCCTCTTATCCTCCCAGCTAATAGTTAAATAGTACCACTACTGTTCTTCTAGGAGAATGGCTTTGGCATTAAATAACTTACAAAGTTGATATGCCATTAAACAAAGAAACCAAACCAAACTAATACCATCATTAAATCTAATAGTGATGTTTATGATATCCAGTATCTGGATTGTAATAAAAATATATAGGGGAAACATCCACAAAAATGAATTAATGATCACAAAAGGAACTTGAAAAAAGGAAACATTAACAATAGTTTGATCAGACATAATTTAAGAATCAATCACAACTTTAATTTAAAAGATTCCAAAATTTTAGCTTATATATGTAATAAAAAAGCTAAAACATTGTTAAATCTAGAATCATTTCAAACCACACACACACACACACACACACACACACATACATACATATGTATACACATTTTTTATAGGTATTTAATGATCCTTGCTCAGTCTGTAAGAAAACTATAACAATGAAACATATAAGGATTGAACTCTCTAAAATATTAATAGTCGATGTTAAGAAGCTTATTAAATGAACCAGTCGGTCAGGATAGAACTCATTGCAGTAGTAATGGTTTATGAAACAAATTTATAATTATATTAGTTGAGTAAAATTTGTGATGAAATTTGACAGAAAGGAAAAGTAAAAGACAATTAAAAAAAATATGCAAATTGACAAAACATGACAATTTGATTTTCAGAATTTTTTTTAAATATATATAAATATATATATAATCACACCTTAGTAATTGTGTGCTAAAATGATCTTGGTAAAAGCCTAGATAATTACAGGTGGTAATTTTTACCCCAGTTATTATCATTCAAAAAACTGTTCGTAATTTTGATCTCATTCTTTGTGGTGCTTTTTAATGGCTTGACCCAACCAGTATATTTGATTACTATATATACATATATATATATATTGCTACAGTTTTCTGGTTTTTCTAAGTAAATGAGACCTCCCAAATCTTTTCATATAGTTTGTGCACTAGAGTTAAGCTAGAAAATAGATCAACTGAAATGTTAAAACAATTGCAAAAAAAATTAGATCAATACTCAAAACAGCTTATGGAACCTTTATAAATTCTTGTACAAGATGTGATAAAAAAATACTGAAACTAAAACTTTAGATTAAAAACATTGAAAATTTAAATGAAGATGTGTGCACAGCTGAACAATTTGATGATGTCTAGATGTCTAGACTACTGTCTAGACTTAATTGAGTCAAG
>CAUZXS010001260.1:125000-157500 GCA_963585895.1 Sepioteuthis lessoniana | reverse complement strand
CGTTAGAGTCCTATCTTGGAGCCAAATAGATCATTTTGAAAATTACTAATATTAGACAGAAGTACATGAAAACAAAACTGTGTACAAATTGTGTTAAGAATTGTAACTCACTAATACACTTGTGGGTGTTCCCACGGCGTAGTGGCTAACATGTTAGACGATGAGATTATAATAAGTGAACTCCAGTTGCACACTTACATTCATTTTCAGACTAATACTCTTGGAAAAGATATGTACCCTTCTTATCTCTTGAGCTATGGATTAAATAGTACTACTACTGTTCTTCTATAAGGATGTTTTTGGCATTAAATAACCCACAAAGGTTGATATGTCATTAAACAAAGAAACCAAACTATCATTAATACATTGGCTCTTAAAATACTGATATTGCAACTAAATATAGAGTATCTATTTGTTTAAAATGATTGTAAAAATACGTTTTTGTACCATATATAAAGAGAGATCATAATTTAACAATTATATCTTTGAGATAAAATAACCCAAGAAGGGTTGACATGCCACAATGGTTAACATCTTAGAAAATGGACACTGTGACCTGAGTTCAAATGTTTATGTGCACTTTGCATTAATGTCCTTGGGAAAGGTATTGATTCATTTCTCCTCCACCCAGTTATGGGTAAATAGTAAGGCAGATTGAACCCTTGATCAGTACAGCTACCAATGTAGAAGAAAAACTTTCCAACCAGTTGTATTCCATTTAAAAATTGACCTGGTGTTGCATCCTGCTTATGGAAAAGTGGTTGGATAAATACAAATATGGATTGATATGCCATAATACCACAAACCAACCAACCAACCAACCATACCTTAAAGCATCTGAATTCTAAGAAGTATTTTTCTTATCAATTTTGTAGATAGTTATCTAAAAACTGTTCATATCTTCCTACATACCAAAAACGGTAAGCTGAAATGCTCTTGACCCAACCAAGAAGTGAGATTTTTTTTTTTTGATGGAATGGTCTAAAGAAACTTGAGAAATGATGTGCGAAGAGTGTTGAAATTTGGACTGGATATTTGGAATAACGTGCATTTTTGAGGTTCTAAATAATTCCCTTCTTGGTTGGGTTGAGAATCTTTCAGCATCATTTTATACGACACATCTATGTGTTTACTGTCCATAATTTAATAATTGGGTTGGAGGTGTGAGTGTTCATAAGTCCCTTCATGGCTTTCCATTCAACATGCATTATTAAAAGAGGATATCAGGTTAGTGATCTTGGCCAACTATCAGAGACCTTAACATCCTAAAGAGAGAAATGTCACAAGCAAATTAGCACTTAATGTCAAAGTTCATATGAGTTGACTTAAAAGCAAGACATTAAATGCCTACCAAAACACTATTTATTAAAACATGTCAGAAAATACAATTTAAAACAAAACAAAATAATAGCTGATGAAGCACTTCTATATTTCTATTCATTCATTGCCTTGTGTTTATACAAAGTTTAACTAAAGCCAAATGAATATGACAGTTATTGGGTGTGTAAATAAATTCCATGTTTTATGAATGTGGAGATCATAAGGTATAAGATTTTGCCTGTTTAGTTGATTCTTTATGTAAAAGACTGAACAGAAATTTATCTGCCATGTAATAATATTAAAGAAAATATTTATAATGTCTTGATCAGTAGTAGGGAATTTTTTCATGTTTAAAGGCCTCATTGAAATTTTTTGTCAACTAATTAAGTTGCATTTAATAGACTTTTGTATGTTTGAAATATAATCTGAAGTTTAAACTTTTAGTTAATAACTTAAATTTAATTGATATATCCTACTTAAAAGTAAGGAAAACAAACTTTACAACATTTCAATAACATTTAAACATTTTTTTTGTAAGAAGACATTGGGCTATCTTGGTTTCTTTGTTTAATGGCACATCAATATTCATGAGTTATTTAATACCAAAACTATCCTTGTAGAAGAACAGTTGTGAAAATATTTAACTCATAGCTTGAAGGGATAAGGGGGTTCATGCTTTTCCTAATGGTATTAGTCCAACTGGAGTTTGAACTCATTTGGTACAATATTGTAGTCCTAGGAATATCAGGTTCTAAAGTAAGTGTGCGTAATTTTAATTGTCTTTTGATTGTTTTCTTAAGGCTGCAGATTCACCAGTCCAGATTTGGATTAACACAGAACTACAAAATTAACATCACAAAGTAGGCTTAGTGGCTAACAAGTGGGACTAAGACATCATAGTAAGTGAGTTCAAACTTCAGTTGTGCTATTCAGACTTATACCCTTGGGAAAGGCACAAACCTACTCATCTTCAAGTTATGGATGATAAATAGTACCACTATAGTTCTTCTACAAGGATGGCTCTGGCATTAAATAACCCACAGAGGGTGATATACCATTAAACAAAGAAACTGAAACTGTAACAATGTAGGCTTACAAAGTAAAGTTGGCATATATATATATATATATATATATATATATATATTGAAGAGTGTATATTTAGGCAGCAAGTTAATATTCAAACAAGTTTTGTTAAAGACGATGGAACAGTGTTTGTTTATCATTTCTAATTTTATTTTTTCAAGTCTCCTTGTTATTTTTCTTGTGTCGGGATCTAGATGCCAAAAGGAATTGTCCCATATCTTCTGCCCAAAAGTATGGTTGAAAGCGTTAAAGCAGAAGATATGGGACAATTCTTTTACCATCTTGGTCTTAACACACGAAAAATAACAAGGAGACTTGAAAAAAATAAAAAAAATAAACAAACAGTGCTCCATTGTCTTTAACAAAACTTGCTTGGGTAATGATGCTTTTGTTGTAATAACACTTTGACCCTGAAACCATGCCTGAACCTAGAGTCATCATCAAATGAAAGCTTTGTTGGAAGTAACACTGCTGTTTGTGTGTGTGTATATATATATATATATATATATATATAATCTCACCTTATTAACAAAGTTATAAAACTCGAGTCGTGAGTCATCAATCTTCCTTTTTATTTTTTTAATATGGTTATATTTGCTGAACACTCTTTGTTTACTGAGCACTTATTTCTTATTGAATTTCCTGCCATTTTGATCTTTATTAAATGGTGGGTATTATAATTTTAAGTTAATTTAACTCTCAACATGAAGTGACGTTTTGTTCTGCTGCAGTACAAAGTTAATATACTGCTTGAAACTGAATATATACCCTATTTGTTAGAGCTATCTCCCTTGACTTTGTTTACTGTCATGGTTCAACAAGCACTATTTGAGGCTACAAAAATCAGAAAATATCTTTATTTTTCACTAATTTTTTCTATGAAAAGCTTATGTAGTACTAGCAATAGGTTTATGAGTTTAAGAGGTAATACACACACACACACACACACACACACACACACACACACACACACACACACAATTATGTCATACTATTACATTCAATTTTGAACTAATACCCATTTGGAAAGGTACATAGCCAGTTATTCCCTGCAGCTATGGGTTTATTAGTATCAGTACCACAAAGATGGCTATGGCATTAAATAACCCACAAAGATTGAAATGCTATAAAACAAAGAAACAAAATTAAACATACATTTATCATATATGAGGATCATTAAATAAGTTTCCAGACTTTTTTCGTATGGGCACTTTTATTGATAGTACACACATGAAACTCTAGTCCCCTTCGAAGTAATCTCCTCTGGCTACAATTCACTTGTTGTACCATTCCAACAACTTCTGGAAGGCCCCATGGAAGTCCTCTTGTGTGAGCATGTCAATGACTTTCATCACAGCCTCTTTCATCTCCTCAATTGTCTCAAAATGACAGCCTCTAAGTTTTTCCTTGAGCTTAGGGAATAACCAAAAAGTCACAGGGAGCAAGGTCTCGACTATAGGGAGGGTGAGGAACAGTCTTGATGCCCATCTTGGTTAAATAGTCTGTGATAAGGATGGAGTTGTGGACTGGTGCATTGTCCTCGTGAAAATGCTACTGACCCGATTTGAAGAGTGCTGGCCTCTTTCCTAGGAATCCATTCCTGAACTCCCTTAAAACGTCAACATAGTAACCCTAACCCTAACCCTTTTGCCAATCAACTCTGGTGTATTGACTTCCTTACTCCTCCCACATCTCTCATCATCCCTTACAGACTCCGTCCCTTCATTGAATCTCTTATGCCACTCAAAAACTGATGCTCGATTCATGCAAGATGCTCCAAAAGCAGTCTGAAGTATTCCATACGTTTCTGTGACATTTTTTCCAAGTTTAAAACAGAATTTTATTGCATATCGTTCTTCTAAAGTGTCCTCACATCCAGATTGCACTTTTGAAATTCACTAGCAGTGACAATCAGGCTTTAGTAGGGTGTATTCCAATTCCTGCTGTAGCTGTTCATTTAAACCTGAAATCATAAAAATTGGTCAGTCATCTCATAAGATGTATAGCAATAACATACTGAATTTTCAAGAGTCAAACGGCAATTTTAAATGCCTGTATAAAAAAGTCTGGAAACTTATTGAATGAATCATGTATATAACATACCTCCAACAATGGGTAGCAGAGTGAGCTCTCAAGTTTTTGTGGAGCAACCAGTCTAGGAGAAGGTCAACACTGAATTCAAAGCTACTATAAATACATTATGGGCCAGTATGGCAAAATAAGGCCCACTACTCCTCATGTTTTACAGACCTTGTGAAAGTCATGAGGCCTGTAGTAGACTGAGAAGAACACTAATGATAGCAAGAATACATCATCACCTAGCCACACACACCTTATCATTTGTACCTAATTCCCATTATTTTTCCAAGAACTTATATTCAGCAAGCTAGCTATTCTTGTCAAAGAAAAAGTTGACTTGTTCTCCAGAGTGATTCAGTTTCTGACTCTAGTTCTGTAAAGATAACAATCATTAGCAAATTGTTTAAACTTTGAAGAAAAGAAATCCATGCCATAGTAAAAATTTTCTTTTATATTAGCTGTGGAAGCAGAGAAAATATCAACGTTATAGAGGCGGCAAAGTTTTTAGAAGACATGCAATCTTGCATCTCCTATTCTTATTTAAAAAATCTGCGATAAAATATAATAATTAGATATGGAAATGTATCAGAAAGAACTAATATTTCATCTGTAAAAGACAAGATGTCAAACATCTACTTATGATAGAATCTCCTGTTGAGTTCAGCCTATGAAGGCCCAACAGTTTGGTTAAAAATATAAACTGTTAGATTACCAATAAAAGTGACTTGTTTATAGTGGTGAAGGTTTGTACAGAACCAGCCACAATTTGTGTATAAGCTGATAAGAGAAGAATGGTACATTAATGTGCCATAAATTCTTCTGAACAACACTTTTCAGGTTTTGAATTCATAATTTTCTTTTCTTCTCGAGCAGTCACTCTACCAAAGCTAGAGAACTCACTCAACCACACTATTTTACCTGTGGGTTATATATATATATATATATATATATATATATATATATATATATATATATATATCAACTGTCTTGTAAAGTCCATTGAAACAATATTTCCTCTCTTAAGAGTTCTGAAATCAACACCTTTTTGCTTTGAAATTGTTTATTTCAATTATCTTTTGTTAAAGTCAAAAGAATATTTTCTCTTTAAAGAAAAGATGTCAAACATCTATTTATAAGTTGTAAATTATAAAATAATTGTGATAGTTTAAAGTAGCTGGACACTTTTGAACACTGTTCTTTATCTTTCTTGCAGATGAAACTCATAGACAAAAATGTTAATTAAAGAAAAAGAAAAGAACATTTTCTTTGCATTTATGAAAAATAGTTTGGTAGTGAGTTTGCCCCATACTGAGTACCCTATAATTACGGTCTTTTGCTAAACTAAGTTAACTTAAGTAAATAACTATAAGTATGATAAACTATGGTGAATATAGAATTAGTCCTTCTTGGTGATTGAGGTACTTTCATTGTATGTTTCCCAACAGTGAGATTAGTTAGTATTTGATCATGGGCAAAAACTGTGAATGCTGATTTTCAAGGCAAGTCCTTCTTGCTTGGATGAGCGATGCAATATAATCTTCCTAGATGATCAAGAAACAGGGTTGCTTTATAAGAAAATGTAGAGATTGATCTCTTCAAAAATCTGTCAGAGAACTTAGACGGCAAAAGATAAGGATATTAATGAGAAGGAGCTGATGATGAGAACACTGATTGGCTGGTCTGAAGAAATCTCTTGTGATCAGTTAAGATTTGGCAAAAAGAAGAATTCAACAGTAAACAGAAGAGATAAAGATTTATTTATTGCTTGATGAATATAAATAGAAAAGTTTGATTTAGTTTATAGCTTGAAATGGCAGAAGAGATAAAGCCAGAAAGAGACAGACAGACAGACAGACAGACAAAGACAGAGACAAAGAGACAGATAGAAATACAATTGATTACTATCAAACAGAGGGGTGAGGAATGAGAAAAGAAAGAGAGAAAGAAAGGGAATAGATACAATGAATGAATATATATATATATATATATATATATATATATATATATATATATATATAGAGAGAGAGAGAGAGAGAGAGAAATATAATTGATTACTATTAAACAAAGAGGGATGAGGAATGAGAAAAGAAAGAGAGAAAGAAAGATAAAAGATAGAATGGAGAGAGAGAGAGAGAGAGAGAGAGAGAAATATAATTGATTACTATAAAACATGAAGGGTGGAGAATGAGAGAAGAAAGAGAGTGAAAAGATAGAACGAAGAGAGAAAGAGAGAGAGAGGAGGAGGAGGAGGAGGAGGAGGGAGGCTGAACAGAATGTAAGAGAGGAAGAGAGAAGCCAAAGTAAGAGGAGGGATAGATGGAACAGTGAAAGAGACAGAGAGAGAAGATAGAAATACAAAGAGAAAGAGAGTGTAAAAGATGAAGAAGTGTTTTTGCATTTTTTATTATTTTCAAAATACCAATAAATAAATTGTAGAAAGAGTGAAAAAAGAGAAGAAAATGAGAAAAAAGATTAAAATAAAGAAAGAAGAAAATGAAAAAAAATGATGGAGAAATAGCATAATGAAATTGCAAAAAATTTTTTAAATTGTCTTGATATCTATAAAAAAAAAAAGAGATAAAAGATAAATTATGAAAATAATTTTTAAGAATATCATTAAAAGTGAATTGAAAAGAATGAGAAGAAAAAAAAAGAGAGAAAAAAAAGGTAAGAAATGAATTGAATAAAAATCTTAAGGCAAAAGATTTAAAAAGAAAAAAAAGAAAAAAAACTATAAAAATCAAGAAAATAAAAACGAGGAATAAAAAAAGGAGAATAGACAGAAAATATAAAGAAAAACAGGAGAAAAAAAAAACGAAATAAAAGAGAAGAAAAAAGAAATACAAAGAAGAAAAAAAAGGATGAAAGAAGAGAAAGAAAGAAGAGAAAAATAAAAATAAACAAGAAACAGAAAGAAGAAAAAAGAGAAAAAGAAAATGAAAAGAAGAAAAGAAAAAGATAAAGGTGAGAGCTAAAAGAAAAAGAGAGAGAGAGAAAGAGAGAGAGAGAGAGAGAGAGAGAAAGAAAGAGAAATAATTAGAATTAGAATAAAAGAGGCGAAAAAGGAATAATAAAGAAGAGAAAAGAGAAAGAAAAAAGAGGAAAAGAAAAAGAGGAAGAAAGGAAGAAAATAAAAAGGGAAAGTGAAACTGAAAGCAAAAGAAAAAGGCGAAAGAAAATCAAGAAAGAGAAAGAGAAAAAATGAGAAAAGTAAAAGAGAGAAAGAAAAAGAGAAAAGAAAAGAAAAAGAAAAGATGATTTAGTTTGAATTAGATTGTGAGAAGATTAAAGAAAAAAAAAGAAGATAATCAGGAAGAAACCAGAAAGAGGTAAACTGTCTTATCAGGAACCACCCAAATTTTCACTCGTTACATTCCAAAATACAAACTAATGAGTTTGTTTTTCCTTTTGGTGATGAGCCATTTCTTTATAGTTGTTATCCTAAATCTCTTTAGCCAATGAAACAGATTGGAATAATGTGTGTATGTTTTTGGTTGGCGTCTGTGTGTATTAGTGTGTGCATAAGCAAGAGAGTTTGTTGGATAAGAGCCAGAAACTAATGAGAACATTAAAAAGTAAGCAATGGCTGCTAGGTAAAGGCAAGCAGAGATAATAAAGAATGGATGGAGATTAAACTGTAAAAAAGGTTGCAAGATAAAATGAGGAAGAGATGGAGAGAGAAAGGAAGAGACAAAGAGAGAAAGATGGACAGAAAGTTGTAGACAGACTGGAATATACAGATTCCTATAAACTGAGATGTATAAACAAATATAGACAGATAGAAATAGATAGATATGTAGATAGATATGAACAGAGAAAGTATATATGAATAGTGATCGGTAGGTATCTACAGATTGGAATAGACTGATGTAAACAGGCAGAGAAAGCTATATCCAGATTGAGATTGATAGAAATATAGATATGGACATACTGAAACCAGAAACATATATATATGACTATACTGGGATAGATATGAACAGTCTGATATATATATAAATATATATAGGGTGTTTCACAATTGTTGTTACAAAGCAGCAGCCTCTCAAATCTTCTCTGTTGACTTTATTCTCATTCTCTATTCAGATTATTGCTGGGAAATATTTAACATTTTGATAAATTCAACTAAATATAGCAAAGTCATGCCTTGGACAATAGAACAGAAGATTTTTTTGTGTGAAAACATTATGATACTAAATCTTTCAAGATTGTTCAAGCAAGATAGAGAAGGAAGTTCAATTTCAGCACATTCCCTAACAGGCATCAGATTTTCAAGTTGGTCAAGCAAGAACTTAGAAGCTCATGGCACTTGTGAAGATCAAAGGGCAACAGTTTCCTCATCATCTGAATTTCCAATCACTCAGGGAGAATGTGCACACATTATCAACAACTTTGCATGCCACTTTCAACAGTGCCTTCAATTAAATGGCGGATATATGCAGCATGTACTTGAGGGTTTCTCTTAACATTTTTGGTTCATGTTTGAGACTAAATGATTTCAGATCCTAAAATGTTATCCTTTTACCTTACAATAAATGTAATTTTTATTACTTTATCATTTGTGGTCCTTGATTTGTGCCTGATCATTTTGTTTCAAAAATTGTGATCCCTCCCCCTCTCTCTCTGTGTCTCCCTGTGTGTGTGTCTCTCTTTCTCTCTCTCTCTCTCTATATATATATATATATATACATACATACACTCACACATGTTCATATATATATATATATATTTTTTTTTTATCCCCTATTCCTATAGTATTCTATTTCTGTTGATAGCGTTCCGTTTTTAAAATTAGCGTTCCCTTTTTAAATATTTTAGTTACCCTGTTTATCCAACTCTGTGTTCCCATATTTTTGTTATGGTATAAACTTTCAAAACTTAAAAAAAACAAAAAAAACACACCTTACACAAGCAAGCAATCCCTGATTATGGCCTATGAAGGGTTCGAAAGTGCCCAGGAGAATTTTGAGAAATTCATTTACCAATTCCAACCTGAAAATAAGACACTTATCAGAAAACTTGAAAGGATCTTGAATAAATTATACAGACAAAATTTGTCTTTATTATTCCATGAAGTATGCTTAAATGAATGACTGCTGCCTAACCACACACACACACACACACACACACACACACACACACACACACACATATATATATATATATATATATATATATATAAAGAGAATGAAATAGATGCCCTTGAACAAGTAGATGGATATGAACAGATTAAGATGGATAGATGGATATGAACAGACTGAGACAGATATATATGAATAGACTGAGATAAATATATATGAACAGATTGAGATAGAAAAAAAAATGGATCAGTATGAAGAGTTTCTGAAAACATGAAACTCTTCAGGGGTTGTTGGTTTTATGAACTGATAACCTCATTCTATATTTCTAATCATAGAATTACTAGCAACTTTAGTTCAATGTTAAGTGTTGCTTATTTACTTATAGTTGAAAAAAAAGAAAAAGAAAAAAACAAAACAAAACAAAAAACATGGGATCTCCAAAATCATTCTATAAGTGGCTGACCTCTAAAAATTACCACTTGGAGAGTAAAGCACTGTTGAATTTATCTAAAAAGAACTGAGTATTCAAAAGAACGACTCAATGTTAGTTTATGACTTTAATGGGATTATTTGCGAAAAGAACTCCCCCACTCCCCAATTCTATTATTATCTTAATTAGTAGATGATTCTGGAAGCTTGAAATCTGGAAACAGGTATAGATGGACCAATTCTGTTGCATTATAAAACCAGATATCATGCCTCACAAATATTTCTAATAAACCTAGGGTACTTAGGATATGAAGTTTTCATCTGGTCTAGCATCTGTTAACTGTCATCTTTCCAAGTATTTTGGTTTTTCTATAGTCACCACCAAGATTCAACAATCAAATGGCAGTTGTTTTGTTTTTGCAAGATATATTACCTCATAATGATTCATATGAAGCTGAGGCACTTAGGATATGAAGTCTTCTGTTGACTGTCATCTTTCCAAGTATTTTGTTTTTTCTATAGTCACCACCAAGATTCAACGATCAAATGGCAGTTGTTTTGTTTTTTGCAAGATATATTACCTTACAATGATTCATATGAAGCTGAGGCACTTAGGGTATGAAGTCTTAGAGCTTTCTCTATCTTCACCTGGCCGAGCTCCAACTGATTATCATATATTTTTGGCTTTCTCTTCCCAGTCCAAATTCAAGAAGCAAAAGGCTATTGTTTTTTTTGCCTCTGACTATCTTGAAGCTGAGGTTGGTTGGTTAGTTTTTATGGCATATCAACCTTTTTTTTTAATGCCAAATCCATTTTTATACAAATAAACAATTTGATTTCAAACAATTCAGTTTAGCATATGTACGCAGTTTAATTGTCATAAATATTTCAATTTCAAGTAATTCAGTTTAGTCAAACAGTTCTAATTCAAACAATTTAGTTTAGTATAAGTATAGTTTTTGTTTACACATGTTAAATGTCAGAACAGTTCTATTTCGAACAATTCAGTTTAGCATAGTACAGTTTCAATGTCAAAAACAGTTCTATTTCAGGCAATTCAGTTTAGCATAAGTACACAGTTTAGTTCTATTTGACCCATAGAAAAGGGCCCTATCAGGTGCTACCACTTCAGGCCAGAGCGGACCTGGGAGCAATGGTAATGAAGGGTTTCCTCAAAGCTCCAGCATCATTGGAACCTCACCATCAGACTGTTTAGTGTCATATCGAGGATATTCGTTGGGAGAGGGTCTTACTCCTCTGCAGAGGTGCAGTTGGTGTATTCAACAGCCTCAACTGACTGGGTAATGAAGCTGAGACATTAAGGAAATGAAATCTGTGCTTTCTTCTCTCCTCATCTGGTTTAGTCCAAATCAACTAATCTTTAAAATCATCTCCTTGATCCAACAAACAAATGTTTACTTTCTTTCTTTAGGCACCATATTACTGTCATGAAGCTGAAGCACTGAGGATATGAAGTCTTCACATGGCCTGACCCCAGTTAAAGATCATCTTTTAAGAATTTTCAGCTTTTCATTCAAAAATTGTCAGAAACTAGAATAAAGAAGTTGCCTTTGATGAGATCTAAACTCACATCCCATATTTTTACAGCTAGAACTAAGAGATATCATTGAGAGCCTTATGCATTTAGAAATTATTTTATTTGCAAGAAATGAAAACAATTTTCCTCAGGCTTTGTATGATCAAGTTTTAAGAACTCATTTAGTAAAACAGAATCATTCATGAAAAATGTTTAGAAAACAGTTCAGATAAAAATGAAGGCATCGTAAATTGATAACTACACCAAAAAAAAAAACCAAATAAAAAAACCTTTGGGATCCAGGAGGATCATTTGGATCTTTTGTTATTCTTTAATTTAGATTTCCTCATTAGATAGCAAACCTCTGAAATTAGTAAACCAGTTCACATAGCTTGGTAGCAATATCTCATCTACTGAAAAAGATGTCAACATACACATAATAAGTAAGGCATGAACTGCTATTGATAGGTTAATGACTATTTGGAAATCTGATCTCTCTGATAAAATAAAATGGGAATTCTTCCAAGCTATAACTATATCAGTAATAGTGTATAGCTGCACCACTAGGACTTTATTGAAACACCTAGAGAAAAAGCTAGATGGGAACTTAACAAAGATGCTGCATGCTGTTTTGACCAAATTCAACAAGCAGTACTCTCTAAATTAGCAGCTGTATGACGATTTACTTCCCATGCACAAACCATCCAAATAAGACAAGATAGATATACAGAACAGATATATGACAAGCTAGATGTAGAAAGCAGATATATGATAAGTTAGATGTACTGGGCAGATATATAAGCTAGATATACTGAGCAGATATATGACAAGCTAGATATATTGAGCAGATATATGACAAGCTAGATGTACTGAGCAGATATATGACAAGCTAGATGTACTGAGCAGATATATGACAAGCTAGATATATTGAGCAGATATATGACAAGCTAGATATACTGAGCAGATATATGACAAGCGAGATATATTGAGCAGATATATGACAAGCAGGATATACTGAGCAGATATATAAGCTAGATATACTGAGTATTGCCGGAGAAGTAAAGATGAATTCATAAGCGACATTCTCCTCTGAAATCCTACACATGGACACACCAGTGCTGGCTGACAAGCAAAACTTATATTCATCAGCTGTGTGGACACAGGATGCCAACTAGAGGATTTGCCAAGAGTGATGACCAACAGGGATGGATAACGAGAAAGAGTCAAGAGAATCCGTGCTGTCAGCATATCTTGATGATGAGGATGTACATTTCCATTTTCATCCTAACAGTTTTGTCTCAAGTTGTAATTTACTTTCCTATCCAACTTTCTGATTGGTTTGGTTTGGTTACTTTGTTTAACGGCATATCAACCTTTGTAGGTTATTTAATGCTAGAAGAATAGTAGTGGTACTATTTAATGCTAGAAGAATAGTAGTGGTACTATTTAACCTATAGCTGGGAGGATAATGGGGTTCATACCTTTCCCAAGGGTATCTGCCCGAAAGTGAACATAACAGCACGACTGGAGTTCGAACTCGCATACTACAATTTTAACATAATTTCTTGTAAATCTAATGGTCGTTTTCTATTTTATATTAAATTGGAAATTAAAAATATTAAAAATATTAAAAAGAAAATGGTTATCTAAGGAGATATAATCAGCAGAAAAGCTGAATTCTGAAGAACAAGGACAATAAAACAGAATCTTGTTGATATTTTGGTGTTCATTTCATCATTTTAAATATTTTGATGATTTTGTGAAAAGTAAAAAAAATACTTGAAATTACTTACAGATGTTTTAAAAAATGCATTACATTGTAAAAAAGGAATAAAGTAAGACAAGACACACCCACATTATGTAATATAACCTTGTCCGTATGCCTGTGTGTGGGATTAAATGTGCATAAAGTGTCAAATTTATAAATCCTGATTTAAACTCCACTAATAAAGTGGAGTTTAGAAATATTCAAAGGGAGGGTTAAAGATCACCTCAAAATGTTATAATACTAAACTGCATCCAGTGGCAAGATTTCAGCTCTAGATCTCTGGAGAGTGTTGAGACACCCCTTAGTTGTCACCATTACCCTTAGGTTCACTCTGACCAAGAATGATAGTACCTGTTAGAGTCTAATCTATAGTTTTGGTTTAGTTTGGTTTTATGGCATATCAACCCTTGTTGGTTATTTAATGCCAAATCTTATTTTTATAAATACATCAAATATATGATTTGTAAACATATATTGTAGATACACTCGGTTAAATGATCAAACAGTTCTATTTCTAACAATTCAGTTTAGCACAAGTCAATAAAGTTAAATGGCTCCAAGTATTGCTATATATTACTAACAATTCAATTAGATATCAGTCATTTGTTTAAACACAGTTAAATGATCAATTAGTTCTATTTCAAACAATTCATTTAGCATAATTCATTAGTTTCTACTCAGTTTAAATGTGAAACAGTTCTATTTGACTCGTAGATAGGATCCTATCAGGTGCTACAACTTCGGGCTAAAGTGGACCTGTAAGTGATGGCAATGAAGGGGTACTCCGCATTTCCCAAAGCTCCAGTATTACTGGAGCCTTACCGTCAAATTGTTTAATGTCATATCCAGGACATTTGTTGAAGGAGTTTTACTCCTCAGCAGAGATGCAGTCGGTGTATTCTATAGCCGAGCTGACTGGGCTCCATCTATTGGTCAAATAGATCTGTTTGTATTAGACAGGAATACTTAAAACCATATAACTGTGTGCAAACAAATTATCATCATACAGGAATAGTTATTTTAAACCATATAACTGTATAAATTATTAATATTAGATAGGAATACTTAAAACCATATAACTGTGTGCAAACAAAGGATCATCATTATTAAATAGGAATTGTTACTTGAAACCATGTATCTATGCGTAAAAAAGATAGGAATACTTGAAACCATATAATCTAGTGGAAGTTATTTGTATTAACCTGTAAAATCTTACTAGCCACTATTTTTGTCACTATCTAGAAGTATGTATAACTGAGTAGCTTGAAATTCACCCATGGTATACTCATTTTTCTATTGTTATTGTCTATGAAATGTTGTAATCTTACAGGCCTTTAAATAACCAATTACAACATTTGACATTTTCAGCCTTTTTTAAACCAAGAACCCAGAGAGTGAGGATGGCCCGTAAAAGGGGATGGGGTTCATGATTCTAAGTGTTAAGAGTAGCTATTTGAAGGAGTGATTATTCAGAAATGATGATTATGTATTTAAGACAACTGATGATGGCCAAGCACAAAAACTGGTAGAATATTATATTAAAATTAATAGATCTATTTAAAAAAATATTAGTATTAGAAAAGAATAATTGAAACTATATATCTATATGCAAATTAATAGAGTGAAATAGGAATACTTGAAACCATAATACCATGTGGTAAATCAAGTTTTTGAAAATTTATTGAATTTAAAAAAAATGTATTTTACTAATCTTAATGATCCCTTAGTTCAGAAAAAAAAAGTAAGTAATATTCTTCTTGTTTGTTATTATTCCTCTTTTTTTTTGTTTATCAATCTATCTATCTATCTATAATTCTATCTGAAGATGTATAAATATGAAAAATCACAAGGTCTTCAGCAGATGATTTTATTTATAATTAGAATTATTTGCCAACATTAAATGTTTTGGCTTTCAATCATTAAACCTTTATCACACAATTTTGAAAAAGAAGTCGCAAACGGAAATGGAATGTTTAAAACTTACTTTTTTTTTGTTTCATTTAACAAATATAAAATTTGATTTGAATAGAATTCAGAAGTTACATCACATATGATGAGTTTTAATGTTTAAAAACCAAAGTTTTTATTATTGGCAAAACATTCTAAGTATGAATAAAATCATTTTCTGAAGACCTTGTGGTTTTTCATACTTATACACTTTCATATCATTGAATTAACTTCCAGTTTCACAGATATATATATAAACTGCAAACCAAAAGACAGGAAAATTTGACCATGAAAACATTTACTTCAATATCTAGTTTCCACTGTTTTCATTGAAGTAGTCACTTTGTTTGGATTTTATGGCACATCAACCTTTGAAGGTTATTTAATGCCAAATCCATTTTTATACAAATAAACAGTTCTATTTCAAATAATTCAGTTCAGCATAAGTACACAGTTTAATTGTCAAAAACGTTTTTATTTCAAGCTATTCAGTTTAGTCAAACAGTTCTAATTCAACCAATTCAGTTTTGCATAAGTATAGTTTTTGTCCACACACAGTTAAATATTAAAATCAGTTCTATTTCAAACAATTCAGTTTAGCATAAGTACACAGTTTGTCAAAAACATTCCTCTTTCAAGCTATTCAGTTTAGTCAATTAGTTCTGATTAAAACAATCCAGTTTTGTATAAATATAGTGTTTATTTACACACAGATAAATGTCAAAATGGTTCTATTTCAAACAATCCAGTTAGCATAATTATGCAATTTAAATATCAAAACAGTTCTATTTTAAATAATTCAGTTTAGCATAAGTACTCAGTTTAGTTCTATTTGACCCATCAGGTGCTACCACTTCAAGCCAGAGTGGACTGGGGAGAGATGGCAATAAAGGGGTACTTCACATTCCCCAAAGCTCCAGCATTACTGGAACCTCACTATCAGATTGTTTAGTGTCATACAGGATACTCATTGGTGAGGGGAGGGGGAATCTAACCCTTCTGCAGAGGTGCAATCAATGTATTTTACAGCCCCAGCAGACTGGGCAATAGTCACTTTGTCAACTATAGTAATTTCATAAAAGTTTGAGACAAAAATCCATATTATGCATGGTTTAGGTGCATTGACAAAAGATATATATTTTGATAAATATCAAGTGATAGTGAATTTCACTATCGGATATACAGTATCACCTATAGATCAGAACACAACTCATTCCTAAACCAAACATAGCATGATTTTCTTATAAAAGATATAATAGGTATATTATCATAGCATGAAATTTTAAAAATACTAATGGAAGGTGTGTTTATTTCCATTGTATAAAAATCCTTTGTGTTAAAAGCATTCACTATTTTGGTTGCCAAGTTGAGAAACTTTATCAGAAATAGAAACAAATATTAAGTAAGAACTGAACTAGACATTGTATGAAGCTGCTTTCATTGTTGATAGATGTTTAATATAATTAAGTTTTAGAAAAATTTCTCTGTAAAAGGCAGTGTTCATTCCTTTATGACAAACAAAATAAGTTATGCAATGAATGTATCTATTCACCACTCCCTCATGGGTAGGATATGACACAAGGTCAATTTTTAAGCTGAGTACAACTGATTTGAATTCACACACACACACACACACACACACACACACACACACACACACACACACACACACACACACACACACAATATATTAAAATGAGTATGTCTGCAAAACAATTTCAATGTGGTACTTAAGGGTTTTATTTCATATAAGTATGCTCAAAATATGTTTCAGACTTTGTGATCCTTTTCAAGAGACAAATGATGTCTAATTGTGAATTATTATTGTCATTAGTTACTTGAAACTATATATTGCTTGCAAAAAAAAAATGACTGACTTCAGCTTTAAATAACCCCCTCCAAAAGGCTGGCATCCTATAAAACCAATGAAGGAACAGACCAACCTGAATATTTACAGGAAGTTAAGGTCAAACTTCAAAGACAATTTAGATTGAAACTTCAAAGACAGCATTAGATTATATAATTTAGCTCTTTCTTTTGTATCCGCGGATTGCTGACCCAACTCAACATGGTCCTTATTGTTTCAGAGTGAATTAAAACACCCATTATGTGACATATAAAAAAACTCTATTATTGAAATATTTATAGTTGAGGGGGAAGGAAAAAAGATTATATTTGTTTGTTCATTGTGTCAGTACACAGGTAACATAATCCCAGTCTGTCAATAATCCCCTACCTTGACAAGGTGGTTGGTTAACAGAACTGAAGCCAACAAACTGACCAGGTGGTCTTCAACATCTGTCACTTTGGAGTGTAGTCTGGAATAAGGGGAGATGATTCAGGATGATGAGGTTTCAACAGCCCAGGTAAGCATCAGTGGACAGGATAAGGAGATTTGGGAAACCTAAAGGTGGTTGAAGACAGGTTTCTTCCAAACTTTCACCTTCACTACTTGTCTATTTTGATATTTGCTAAATTTAGTTTAGTATGACACAAGGTCAAACAAGTTGAGTTTTAATGAAGTGATAGTTTAATTTTTTCATAAGTGGGCACTTTGAAGTGGGTCTACCTACCTACCTAGCAAATCAGCATTCAAAATCCAGATTTTTTTAAAACCATGGATTTGAATACTAACTATGTGTAACTAATTCAGTTTTGTATCTTAATAATATAAATAAAGATACACATGAGATAATAAGTATTTATTTTTGGAATAAATGTACAAGTAAGGAAATACAGTATACAGTAAGTATTCAATTACTATGTCTTTATTTCGCTAGCTTCAGCTTGGTTTCTTTGTGGGCTTGGATCAGTCTATTCCTGCGGGGGTGGTTCCAAACACCTCAACAAAAATTTTTAAAATTGAAATGCAAAATAAAAAACAAAGAATCTAAGGTTCTCAACTCATTTTTTTTTTTGGTTTCAATGACCAGAAATGTAATTTTTTAAAAATAATTTTATTTGGCCAAATCCCCAACTGTCTCTCGACTTCTGCCATATTTTGCTACACATATATTGAGGAGTCAACTTCAAATCTGCAATACAGTGCATATATCATCACACACACACACACACACACACACACACACACACACACACACACACACATACACACTAACAATATATATGACCACACACAATACCCAAATATAATTTTTACACACACACACTCACACACACACACACACACACACACACCCTAACAATCATATATATGACCACACACAATACCCAAATATAATTTACACACACACACACACACACACACACACACACACACACACACACACACACACACACAAGGACTTATACATAATTCTAATGTAATTATGTACTTTATTTAAAACTGTATATTCCTTGTATTTTTAATTTCTTATGCAAAATTGTTATATCTTAATAATATAATTAAAGATACACATGAGATAATAAGTATTTATTCTTGGAATAAATGTACAAGTAAGGAAATACAGTATACAGTAAATATACAATTACTATGTCTTTCGCTAGCTTCAGCTTGGTTTTTTTGTGGGCTTGGATCATTCTTGTGGGGGTGGTTCCATACATCCCAACAGTATCACATACTCCTTATGGGTTGATTGGTTGGTTTTATGGCATGTCGAACTTGGTTAGGTAATTTTATGCTGAAGTCAGTGCGACAAGGATTTTCTCTAATTAAATCGGGTACAAAATGCATTCTCACAATAATTTTAAACAGGTAAAAACTTCATTATCTCAAACTGATCTATTTGATCCATAGATAGGTTTTGGTTTCTTTGTTTAATAGCATACCAATCTTTGTAGGTTATTTAATGCCAAAGCCATCTCTGTAGAAGAACAGTCATCATCATCATCATGTCATGCCGCTTGCACGGATATCTCTGACCCTCTCTCACCACTTTTCCCTATCATTCATCGCCTCTGGCAGGTCTTCAGGGCTACATCCCGTATCCTTACATAGCTGCTGTATGTATGTTCTAGCCGGTCGTCCTGCTTTTGCTCGGCCATATATGGGGGTCCATAGGAGTACATCACTTATGAGCTTGTCTCTGCTTCTCCAGCAGTGTCCTGCATGTCTGGTTTGTCTAACTTGGATAGTTTTCTTGATGGGAGGCAGGTGGCTGTATAGTTGGTGCCTTGTGGGGTGTTGCAGCCAGGAATTATTCAATATTGCTGGCAACATTCTTGTGTAATTGCTGTCTAGCTTCTTCTCCAGCTGTTTTGTTAGCGTCCAAGTGATGCATCCATACAGCAGTATCGACACGACCGCTGCCTGGAAGAAACTGCGTTTTGTTTTATTGGTCAGGTTTAATTTCCATATGATCGATAGCTTATCGATAGTGATCAATAGCTTATCGATAGTAGTGGTACTAATTAACTATAGCTGGGGTGATAAACAAGTTCATATCTTACCCAAGAGTATCAGTCTGAAAGTGAACATAATAGCACAATAGAAGTTTTAATTCACTTACTATGATATCACAGTACAACATATTAGCCATTGCACATGGGGGACTCCCCCTCCAATAGATAGTGCCTTAACAGGTACTACCACTTCAGATTATAGTAGACCTGGGAGTCATGGTAATGAAATAGTTACTCCATACTTCCAGAGCTCCAAAACTGGAGCCATACCACTAGTTACAGTTTTGACACACTTTTATGGCGGGATCTTAACCCTCTGCAGGAGATGCAGTTGGTGTATTCCATGCCTCTCTGACAGGGCAATGTCTTTATTGCCATCATCCAAGATTGCATTATAGATGCACAGTATGGAGACTATCTTGAAGGAGATGGTGGAAACTAGATTTTAGGGTAAGCCATTCAAGAATCCTTGCCACTCAAGGAAAGATAGGGAATAGTGTGAGTAAGACTTGAATAAAATTTACTCCCATAGTCCCATAATAGCAGCTACATTTAGTGACCTTTAGCTTGGGCACCCCACAAAACAGCAGCTGTACTATCACTTACCTCCCATCACATAAACCATCCAAGATGAACAAGACATGCAGGGGACTGCTGGAGACACATCTATAAGTAATGTTCACTTATTGACTCTCATACATGGATGTGCTAGTGTTGGCTAAACAGCGAGAACTTACATACATCAGCTCTGTGTAGACACTGGATACAGTCTAGAGGACTAGCTAAAAGCAATGGAGGGTAGGGACGGATTGCAAGAGAGTGAGTCAGGGGACTCTGTGTTATCAGTATAACTTGATGATGTTGATGATGATGATGATGAAGGAGCACCTACTGAAGATTGAATTGACTATAACAGTAGTAATTAATCTTTGAGACTATCATTAACCATCACAAGTTGTGCATAAAATTTATATGCAAGTATAATAACTTTTATGCTAATGATATATCTTTTTTATATCTAAAAAAAATGTGTGAAATAAAAAAGCTCTTTTTTTAAAAAAAAAGTGGGAATTTTCTTTTGCCTATTAGAAAAGTTTTCTCCCAGGGTGGTTGTATTACAAACTTCAGTTATCTGCCCTTGTTTACCAAAATACTTTTGTTTGGGTATAGTGGGTGGGAGTAAGTTTGGAAAACCTGCAAGCCATAAGGAATTTAGGTTAAAGAAAGATCCTGCAAATTGTTTGATAAGACTTTAAAAAAATTTTTTTAAAAATTGAGATTTTAAAGAAGTTTTCAGGGTCAAAGGTTGGTGTAATGAGTGGCTGTAGAACATAAAATACTTTAGGACGTGTTTTCTCTTGATAATTTTTGTTTCTCTTTTCATCTCTTTTTAAGTTTGATGTTTATAAAACATAGTCGTTTTGGATCTCTAAACAATTCTGTTTTGGAGCTTGTGTTTTCTGGGAACTATTAATAAAAAAAAGCTGAGCGTGTTTTTATATATGTGTATGAATTTATGCCGATATGAATGTGTATATGGACATAAAATTGCTACAACTCTGTAGCAAAAAATTGGATCTCTAAACAATTCTGTTTTGGAGCTTGTGTTTTCTGGGAACTATTAATAAAAAAAGCTGAGCGTGTTTTTATATATGTGTATGAATTTATGCCGATATGAATGTGTATATGGACATAAAATTGCTACAACTCTGTAGCAAAAAATAGAACTTTATGAATATGTATAAAGAGTATATCTCTCTATCTATCTATTGATCAGTCTGTTCATCTCTCTCTCTCTCTCTCTTTCTCTCTCTCTCTCTCTCTTTCTCTCTTTCTCTCTCTCTCTAGATATATATCTCATTCTCTTCAAATCTATTTCATTCTATTTGCACCTTTCTACCAACCTATCCTAAGATTATGATAGCAAACAAACAGCAAGAATTGGACTTAACATTTTGGTGGGTCTGAAACAAACCAGGAATGTCTTTGGGACAGAAAAGACAGACAGACAGAGACAGACAGAGTTGGGGGAGAAGGTAAAGGTTAGTTGAAAAAGAAAAAAAGTTGATTAGCAGAGAGAGTGACAGACAGACAGACAGACAAGCTAAATCCTGCAAAAGCCCAACTCAATTATTGAGAATGATAAACAGCAATATTTGCAGAGCGGAAGAAAGAAAAATAACAGATTCATTCATATCAATGATCTATCGACTGAGCAACGAGCTGACCACTTGATTAATGGGTCAATTTCTGTTGCATTGATGACCAGAATAAAATAAAATAGTCAGCTAACCTTGAGCCAACAAGCTCAAAATTTTTTCATGATCCTGGAACTGATTTTATTTTTTCCCTTTATTAATGGGAAAAGACTGTTACTATTATACATTGATTTTTAAAGATGACTTTCTCTCATCTTTGTGTCTTTATCATAAAATTTTGAACTATATAGTTTTTGGTTATGTTTCTATCTGAACTTCTGACATGCTGTAGATTGATTCTGCTACTGGTAACTTGTAAGCAACGACTACCAAATGCTTGGATGAGTTGTAGGCCAATAAACTGACTACCCAACAATTTACTTTGGCTTGGAGAGGAAGGTGTGTGATTACTTAGCAGAAATATTAACAGACAGGTAAAGGGCAGATGAGATCAGTTAGATCTAATGGCCCCTCATACCCTGGAGAATGGTTAGGTTGGTTATTTGGTTAAATGGCATATCAACCCTTGCGGGTTATCTAACACCAAATCCTGCGGCTGGAGCTGCTGAATATGTTGACTGCACCTTTGTAGAGAGGTAAGACCTCACCAAGGAGGCCACCTGTTGGCCATGGGTGGTGACTCATAATGCTTGAGGATGGTATATTGGGGTTTGAGCAGTCTGTAACCCAGCAACCAAAGTAGTCAAGTGACTTACAGCATTCCACTTTAGACCTTACTGGGCCAAACAAGCAGTCAGAGAGACCCAATGTTATATACATATATATCGATTCATGCAGGATACATACTGATGCAATGAATAACAGATGCAGGAAGACTTCTTTAACAAATATATGTACCTTTCACTTTATTGCAAGGGTTCAAAAAGGGTTACTCAGGGTTTGCGTTTGAGAGGGAGCTGGAGACCAAACAGAAACTGCAATATTTTGACCTCCACTCTTATGGCCGGCAACGTTGTGTCTTTCTTGTTCACCTGATGCTCAACTGGAGGCCATGGGGTCCACTCTGCTGGGTGCAGCATCTTCTCTGGACCCCAATTCATCAGGGCCCCAAGCCCCTTCGGCCTGGTGTGGCTTTCCCTACCACATCTCGTCCTTCTCCGTCTCCAACTGTCTGCAACTCAACTGGCTTGACTTCTGTCTTGACTGAGCTATATAATAGTTCAATGCCCACTCGATTGCCCACTCGATCTTTGAAATCGCATGTTTAATCGTCATCAAGCGGAAATAACTGTCATGCAGTTCAGAGGTCACTCTCTTCCAGTGCGTCAGTCTATGAGAGTATCATGGGATTTTTTAGCTTGTCCCATTTTGTGAGCCAATTTCCGCCCACGTGATTTCCTCTCCTAATTGCCATTGGAATGTGTCACTTCCTTCCGGTACATCACCTTGAATGGCATTTTGGGCCGGGTCGAAGGTCAAAATATAACACCAATCCAATCAATCACCTGGTCATGTCAAGCTTTTACACCTACATGATTGTCCCAACTGTATTCTTCAAATTACTCTTGTGGTTAACAAGTATTCAACCTTATCTTATCTAAAAGGTGCTAGAGGACAGTGGCTGAGAGACAATTATGTTTGAATAGCAATACTTGAAACCTATTAACTATGTGCAAATGAATAAACAATATCGAATTGAATTATTAGTACCAGCAATACTTGAACCATTTAACTGTGTGCAAACAATTGAGCTTTAACTCATTTGAAAATAACATTTCCTACAGACCATAAATATATATATATATATATATATATATGTCTGTGGTGTAAGGGTTATCATTGTAGGAAATGGATATGGTGACACCAGTTCTAATCCTGGATGGAGCTAATTGCATTTTATAAAGCACTAATACCCTTAAATAAATAAGAGGGCAGACTGTATTCTTCAACTTTGGTTAAGCAGCCAGTCTAGGAGAAGGAAAACTCTGAATCCAAACTCTGCTTTAAAATTGACCTTGTGTCACATCCTGCCCGGGGAGGTGTCAGTAAATGCATACATAAGTATATATATATATATATATATGTAAATATATATATATATATATATATGTGTATATATCAGTTGTAACAACAAACTACCACTTCTTATAGAACTAGAAAAATCTCCCACCTCTGTTAGCTGGCACTGTAAAATATGCCAACTGTAATCACTACAGAGGGGGTAAGACCCCCCCACTTATGAATGTCCGCTGTATGACACTAAAATGCATCTGATGGTGAATTCAACAGACTTTAGATGTGTTGATACAGGCTTACTCAAGTAAAACTTGAAGTTATAGGTTTTTACTCTGTTTTTATTTTATAATTGAAAACACACACACACACACACACACACACACATATATATATATATATATATATAAAGAATAATAGTAAAATATTTCACTTATGTGACCTACAATGGTAAGGGTTGACCTGGGAGTGGAGTAGGATGATGGATGGCAGTGGAAGGTTAAAAAATGAGCGCAAGGTCTTGATGCAGACTTGTGGTTTATATATATATATATATATATATATAGTGTATGTATAAGCAGGCACAGTGTGGATACTGATGCCTGTGTTATAATTGGCAGCCATAATAAGAAACTTAAGTTTGTCTACTTGAATGAAACAGAAGCCAAATATAAGAAAGAGAAGCTTCTCCTTCTCCATTACAATAATCCTTAGCTTATATCTAAACTATCACCCAAAGGACTGTCCAGATAGTGAGTGTAGATCAAGGAAACTGCTCTTGTTTTTGTCTCTCTCATACTCTCAGTGAGTTGATTGGCTAGTTTAGACAAAATACTGATGCTCAGCTGAATAAATTATCTTTTTATAGCTTATAGCTTATTCTTAGCAAGCTGGATGATGTGGTATTTTAGGGAACATCATTTTCAGTGTCAAAAGGAGCCAGATTGAATTTTATTGTCTGAAATACTGAAATCAAGTGAGTGTATTGAACAAATAACACAAACTAGCATCCTCACCTTTGTTATTTTGATTGCTGTTTAAGCCAGTAGGAAAAAACAATTCTCAAACATTAAAAAAAAACAACTTCTATTTGGAGATTGTGTTTTTCTCTTTTCACTTTCAAACACTTGAAACTCTTAGTAGCAGGATGAGCCCAAAAAAAGCAAGAATACAGGGTAATTGAAAAGTAACTTCCTTATTTTTAAATACTTATAATTTCATTTCTTGTAAAAATTATAGTTAGGAAATAAATTACAAGAATTTTAAAATGAATAGTTACTCCAACACACACACACACACACACACACACACACACACACACACACACACACACACACACACACACACACACACACACACACCTATGACCCTAGAAAAAGCAACATATCTTAGTAAGATGTTTATTAGAGCAGTACGATGATGGGCTGTTACTACGAAGGAAACCTACCAAAATTAACAATGGCAAGCAAATAATAGCAATTACTTATCTCTGGACTTATGATAATCTTTCTCTTAATTAATTCAATAGAGAAGAAATTCATTGACGTTCACTTACAAATGCATCAAAAGATTATTTGCTTTCATCAGACAAAAATATGGTTGGTTGGTTGTTTAGTCTTATGGGATTTCATCCATTGTTGGGTTATTCCTTGCTGAATTCTGTTTAACAGTTATAATCTTCAATTATATAAGGTAGAAAAATGTATCTTCTCAATCATTTTAAACAGGTAAAGAATACACACTTAGTTGTACTCTCAATGTTTTAAGAACCAATGTATTCATGTAGTTCACTATCATTTTAAACATCACCTCAAGTAGATTGATTTGATCCATAGATGGTGGCCCTAACAATTCAGAGTGAATGTGAGAGTAAGAGCAACAAAGGTGTGACTTTACATTGCCTCAAGTTCCAGGACAGAAACCTCACCATGCAGTTTAGTGTCATACCCAGGATATACTAGACAAATGTTCCCACACACCCAGGTCGGCTGGTGCTGCAGGATACACGGACTGCATCTCTGCAAAGAGATAAGACTCCCCTAATAAGTCTCCTGGATATGACATTAAACAGTCTGATGGTGAGGCTCTAGCCCTAGAGCTTTGGGGAATGCGGAGAACTCCTTCGTTGCCATCACTCCCAGGATCACTCTGACCTGGAGTGATACCACCTGATAGGGTCCTATCTATGCGTCAAATAAAACTGCTCGACATTTAAACTGAGTGCAAATAAATGACTTATGTTGATTTGAATTGCTAGAAATAGAACTGTTTGATCATTAACTTTATGCAAACAAATGATTAATAGTAAATAGAATTGTTCATGTTAGATTGAAATACTTCAAACCATTTAAGTGTGTGCAAAGAATGTTTAAAAATGTTATCAAGAAAATGTGTTAATAAATCACATATTTTTAAAATATATGTATAAAAAGGATTTGGCATTAGATAACCTATAATGGTTGATATGCCATAAAACCAAACCAAACGAAAAGTTCACACAGTTAAAGTTGATAAAGTTGGAAAATATAATACAATAAGTGACTATTCTTTAGTTTCTCAACAACCTATTTACTTACTTTCTCTTTCTTCTTTTCTGTTTATTCCCTCTTCCTCATCAAAAGTTTTTCTCTCCTTGTTTATTAGTTTTTCTCTACCACCTCTTTCCCTCTTCTGTTTCCTCTCTGTCTCATCTTTTCCTTATCTTTCTTGCTTGCTTTACTTTCTGCACACTCTCTTTCACTGAGTTTTTGTCAACTTCTCATACTCTTTCATTCTCTGTGTGTGTTTTCTTGAAATCTTACCTCCAAGCTCTCAGTTTTTCTTGAGTGTTCACCCTCTATTTGTTTTTCTCTTTCTCTCAACTTCTTTCTTTGTTTTTGTTTACCCTATGATTGACTGAATGGTTAGAAATTTTATCTCAAGGGAAGCAAATGTTGTTTTAAAAATACATAAAACATTCATATAGAATATTGTACTCAGGCCAAGGTTCCAGTGTCAAGACATGGGAATTAAAGTGTTATATTGAGATTGGAGGAATAAAAAGAGTGACAAAAATAATAAAGAGATTAAAAGATTACAGTTACAGGAAGAGATTAGAAAAATTAGGATTCACTCATTGGTCTAGTGGGTAGAGTGTTCGCCAATGGTCTGAGAGACCTGGGTTCAATCCCAGGTTGCGTCATACCAAAGACTTTAAAAATGGTACTTGATTACCTCTTTGCTTAACACTCAGCAATATAAGGTACGTATCAAGGGTAAAGTGGAGCAATCCAGGGAAAGGGGTAGCACCCTCCCCTACATCTTGGTATAGTAGCTATTGAAAAGGGAGCCTTCTGGTTGCCCTTGACTACGGCCGCCAACTTTACTTTACTTTTAGAAAGAAGAATTAGCAGTGATCTAATTGAAACTTTCAAAATAATCAACAGAATTTCTGATTACAGTAGAGATTTTTTTCAATATTTCTTCCTGAACTGTCAAGAGATTTCAAAAACTAAGTCCACAAATAAATTGGATTTTTTTCTAACATATATTTTAGGAACAAATTACTTAATCAGATCAAAAATAGTAATAGTGTAAAAGAAATTTAAGATTGAATAGGAAGTTTTCAGAAATAATGGTAAGAAAAAGTATTTAAGAGGGCATTTTTGAGAACTTTTAGATTAATTATTAAGCAGAAATTGATCTATATATAGATATTGTATTAATAGTGTATATGTTCTGTGAAAGGATTCTATTTTTTTTTAAAAAGGTCAATATGAGAAGATAGTAAAAAGTGGAGATACCTAAGGAGGGACAACAAACAAATGAATAAATCTGTTTTTATTTTCTTTCACTTTTTATTCTTTTTCTTTCTTTGTTTTATTCTCACCCTTTTCTCTCCCTCTCAGTCATTCGCAGTTTTTATAGAATTTACCAAGTTTTGCATAATCTGGCACAAAGTCTTTATATTGATGACAATACCTGCTGCTTCTAAGTGGTTACCTATCTAAAAACTGAGAAGGTTCCTCACTGCTTAACTTTGGTGATCAAGTAGAAACCAGTGCTACAAGTGTTACTTGACTGTAAGTGGCTCTCTCATTCTCTTTTTTTAACACCCAACTTCTTTCTCTCAGTTTTTCCTTCTTTTTCTCTCACCCTCTCGCATTATCATATCTGTTTTTCCTTTCTTTTTGTTACTTTCTCTTTCTGTTTTACTTCCTGCTCTTTTTCTATCACACTCTCTCACTGATCTCATTTTATGTGTCACTTTTGCCTCCCTGACTGATACAGATTAACAACTCCTCAAATATCATATTAATTCATGCTGATCTTTTTAATTACAAATGTCTTCTTTTTTTTTCGTTTTTGTTATTTTTGTTATTTTTCATATCTTTACCTTCAGATCATTTCCTTTCTTTCATCATCAATTTCCCTGGGTTACATTTTCTCAGAGGATAAAAATGCTTGACCTTTATAGAAAGTTGTTATTTTTCTCTGTCAATCTATTTTTACATTAGATTGTTATATAAAGTAGTATGTCTCTTTTTTGTACAAGTGTATTTCTGCTCATTTATGTGATCTGCTCAGTGACTCTTCGGACAGTTTTTTTAGATAATTACATATGATTTAAGAGTTGTTGTAAAAGAGAACTAAAAGGAAAATAAGGAACATATATATATATATATATATATATATATATATATATATATATATATATATATATGTATATTTAGGCAGCATTTCTTCGTTAATGCAAATTTCATTAAACATAATAGACACCTTATGCCTACATATCTTCTTTTGGATCCGTTCGAATTCCCGTATTACTTTTATCGTATTCAGGGGGAATTGATTTAGGTATTGTCCATAGTTGTATGTATCCCTAGTACTTTCTGCCCGACTTTGGGCCATCATCAGGGGAGAATCTGTTACAAAAGTGATGTAACTTTTGTTTTAGCAAATTACTACTGTGTAAGGACGTCTTTGCTGTTGGAGATTATGGCGCTTGCTTTTAAATGTAATTCTGTAAATAGTGCCAGTAGCTAAAGACATTTAACCCTCTAGTAATAACTCCTGTACCCTCAACTTTAAAAGTGAATGCCCCTTCAGATATAAAAAAGCAATTATTCGTAATGTAATATCCCGTGCCAAACTAATCTCCTCCTCCAAAACAATATTTTATAAAGAGGTAAAAAACATAAAACAGGCTCTCATCGATAATGGGTTTCCTAACTATATTGTTGATGAACAAATTAAACGTATGATCAAAAATGTTAACCAACAAAATAAACAGTCTACTACTCCATCCAGTCAACAAACATATATCAAACTTTTTTATCGTAACCAAATGCACTACAATTATAAATCCGATGAAAAAATAATGAAAACATTGATTCACAAAAACATACTCCCCACTGATCCAAATAATAAAATAAAACTTATTATATATTATAATAAGTTTAAAACCTCGAATTTGGTCATTAGAAATAACTCCTATCCCTCGATTGGGGTGCTTCAAAAAACCAACGTTATATATAAATTTAAATGTCCCCTAGGAGATTGTATCTCTGATAATAATAATATATATGTTGGTTTAACCTCAACTACCCTGTCGAGGAAACTTACAATGCACCTTTCTGACACAAGTTCAATAGCTCAGCATTTAAAAAAACATTCATGCCCAACGGCACAACTACGAAAAATTCTCACCGACAACACAACAATACTCGAACATCAAAATAATAAACAAAAACTTCAGATTCTCGAAGCACTATATATTAGAAACCTGCAACCAGCACTCAATAGAATTAATTTTCAAACCAGTGCTAACATACTTAAATGTCTTTAGCTACTGGCACTATTTACAGAATTACATTTAAAAGCAAGCGCCATAATCTCCAACAGCAAAGACGTCCTTACACAGTAGTAATTTGCTAAAACAAAAGTTACATCACTTTTGTAACAGATTCTCCCCTAATGATGGCCCAAAGTCGGGCAGAAAGTACTAGGGATACATACAACTATGGACAATACCTAAATCAATTCCCCCTTAATACGATAAAAGTAATACGGGAATTCGAACGGATCCAAAAGAAGATATGTAGGCATAAGGTGTCTATTATGTTTAATGAAATTTGCATATATATATATATATATATATATATATATATCTGTTTGTCTCTCTCTCTCTCTCTCTCTCTCTATATATATATATATATATATATATATAGAGAGAGAGAGAGATAGTGAGAGAGAGTGGGTGTCTCAATATACATGGAACCCATGTGACTGCTAATAACTCTACTAATAATAATGTTGGGTTCTTTTTTATTTCAGGTTTGAAAATAGTATACAATCCTTGGTCACAATGCCTTGGACAAGAGAGGAAAAAATATTTAGTGTTACCACTAATTTGGAGACAAAATCATTCAAAACTGTTTCAAAATAGATGCAACCCATTAATATGATAATGATTTATTACTGAGACAAGAAACTCAGAAAAAGATTGCATGTCCTGAAAGCTGATATAAAGAAAAACATTGATTTGATGTCTCTAGCTCAAAGGATGAATTTTTTACAGGACGTTTTCCAAATGATTGCCATTGCGCTTGTCTCAGTAATAAATCATTATCCTATCATTCCATGTATTTTGAGACACCCGATATATATATATATATATATATATATATATATATATATATATTTATATACGAGGTGCATATGGTAAGTTTCCAGACTTTTTTTGTATGGGCACTTTTATTGATAATACACACATGAAACTCTAGTCCCCTTCAAAGTAATCTACTCCAGCTGCAATGCACTTGTTGTACCATTCCAAAAACTTCTGGAAGGCCCCATGGAAGTCCTCTTGTGTGAGCGTGTCAATGAACTTCGTCATAGCCTCTTTCATCTCCTTAATTGTCTCATAACGACAGCCTCTGAACTTAGGAAATAACCAAAAGTCACAGGGAGCAAGGTCTGGACTATAGGGAGGCTGAGGAACTGTCTTGATGCCCATCTTAGTCAAATAGTATGTGACAAGGATGGAGTTGTGGACTGGTGCATTGTCCTTGTGGAAATGCCACTGACCTGATTTGAAGAGTACTGGCCTCTTCCGACGAAATCTCTTCCTGAACTCCCTTAAAACCTCAACATAGTAACCCTAACCCTAACCCTAACCCTAACTTTGGCCAATCAACTCTGGTATATTGACTTCCTTACTCCTCCCACACCTCTCATCATCCCTCACAGACTCCGTGCCTTCCTTGAATCTCTTATGCCATTCAAAAACTGATGCTCGATTCATGCAAGATGCTCCAAAAGCAGTCTGAAGCATTCCATACGTTTCTGTGGCATTTTTTTCAAGTTTAAAACAGAATTTTATTGCATATCGTTCTTCTAAAGTGTGAGATTGCATTTTTGAAATTCACCAGCTGTGACAATCAGGCTTTAGTAGGGTGTATTCCAATTCCTGCTGTAGCTGTTCATTTGAAGCTGAAATCATAAAAATTGGTCAGTCATCTCATAAGATGTATAGCAATAACATACTGAATTTTCAAGAGTCTATGCTAATTTTAAATGCCCATACAAAAAACAGTCGGGAAACTTATTGTACGCACCTTGTATGTATATATATATATATATATATATATATATATATATATATATATATATATATATATATATATATATAAAATATACATAATATATAATATACATAATCTATCTATCTATCTATTTATCTATCTAGTTCTTTTTCTTATGTAGATCAATAATTATATAGTTAAAATTTTAGATAAAAATTCAGCTAAAATAGTGAGTTAAATAAGTATTGGACCTTCTTCATGAATAGAGTTTATTTAAGAATTGGTTCATTTCTAATCGTTCAATGAACCTGAAATGGATGACTAGATTATCGTCTTAGGTAATATACTAAACTGTATCTAGTGGTGAGGCTCTAGTTCTGGGGAGTGTGGAATCAACTCTACACTGTCATTACTTTAATGTCCACTCTGATATGGAATGATAGTACCTATTAGGACACCATCTATTGGTCAAATAGATCTGTCTGAGATGTGTGAAATGATTGTGATTCATGTTAATATATTGGGTTTTAAAAAGTTTAATAATAAAACTATGTATAAATTCTTTACTTTTTCAAAATGGTTATGAAAATATACATTTTTTACTATATAAATGCATCAAAGGCAGTTCATTATGTACACTTAGACTTAATAATATAATATATTGAAGTTGTAACAATATATTGATAACAGTTTATTATGTCCAGTTGGACATAATAAACTGCTTCTGATATAGAATAAACAACGGTTGACATGCTGTAAAATCAATCAAGCAACCAACTACCAATTAACTTTAAAAATTATTAAAAACATTATAAAGAAAATATATATATATATAAACAGAATTTGGTATTAACTAACCCACAAGTGTTGATATGCTATAAAACATAACCAAACCAAGTGTTGATATGCTATAAAACATAACCAAACCAAACTGGGCTCATTTGGCTGGGGCTGTAGAATACACCAACTGCATCTCTGCAGAGGGGTAAGACTTCCCCAATGAGTTAAACACAGTTTAATTGTTAAAACATTTCTATTTCAAGCTATTCAGTTTAGTCAAACAGTTCTAATTCAAACAATTCAGTTTTAGCATAAGTATGTGGTTAGTTCTATTTAACCTATAGATAGGATCCATTCAGGTGCTACCACTCCGGGCCATA